>JAZGTK010014667.1:0-13608 GCA_036877625.1 Ambastaia sidthimunki
AAAGTTAAACTTAGCAAAGTGTTTTGATGTAGTGGCTCATATGATCCATTTGTCCCCCAGGTTGTCTTGGATATCACATTCTATGAGGAAAACAAGCTAGTAGATCAGGAGTTTCCAGAAGATTCTTCTCCTTTTAAAATTCAGCAGTTATTACAGGACTTGACAGAGCCAGAGGTTTTAGCAGGACGACTGATACCTTCTCAAGAGGTTCAGTATTTACTTGTAAACAGTGTTTTCTTGTTTTTATTATTACCACACTTTGATTTTTTTAGTGTTTATAATAAACATTCTTTACTGTAAACATTCATGTATCTGTATTTTGCTTATATGTATTCTGTATGGGTGGACATGCCTTTTAAGACCCTGTGAACTTCCAAATAGTTGTTGGAAGGACTTCTTGGACACTCTGCTGTAAGTAACTCTTGTATGAACCTCTGTTTTGGATCAGGTGCAGTCTGTGCTTGGGCTGGAGCTGTTGGAGTGCCTATACTGGAGGCGTGGGGCATTATTATATATGTACTGCCACACACTACACCAGCGCAAGCAGTGGATCAAGAAGAACAAAGCCACGTTCCTTAAGGTTCTTTCCTCAATCACTCACTCCACAGTGCCCGTTTAAGTGGCCGTGAATTGAGTAAGTATTGCAATGCTCCATGTCTTCACAGTGTCTTCAAGAAGGTGTGCGTTACCTTATGAGAATGTTGCAAGTGAGGAACTCGGTGAAGCTAAACGATGGTGTGGTTTTTCATGACTCTGCAACCGCCAACTTTCTGGCAGAAGGTACATTTAAAAAATGTGCTTTCTGTTTTAAAACAAAGTCAGATAACCCTTTGTTTGTTTGATTTCTGAATTCCAAAGGTTTCTTTGGAATTTGGGAGGTAAAACCTCCGTTCATGCCATGTCAGTCATCCCCAACGCCCAATAGTTGTGGCTGCTCTGACTGAAAAATGTGTCTCTGCGTAAGACATGTCAGTATGTATTTACAAATATAGCAGATTCATGAAACAGGTTTCCATCAGAAATATGTATAGCCTGCAAACTCCACCTTTAGTGGTTGGATTCATGCACAGCGAACAATTTTTGCAAATGTTTTTTCCACTGCATTCATTTGTATGCTTAAATTCATTGTGAATCTAGAAAATAAGAATCTGCTTAAAGATCTGAAGTAGATGTATCATAGAATCAGTCAATTGTGCCTGAAAGGGGACATTTAAAAGTATAAGCATTCATTGTTTTGAGGTTGGTTGGCAAGATATGATGAAATGATTAGAGAATAATAATAATAACTAATTATTGTTATGCAGTTTGATGTGTTTCATGTTTTAAAGCAAATATTTTGTGTCAAAACTGATACAGTTGTTTTTACCTTTTTGTCTTTAGGTGTGTTTTCTGATACTCATTTGCTTACTATGATGTACATTGGTGAGATGTGTTTCTGGGCAGTGAAATATGAGGACTGCAGCATGGATAGCACAGAGCGAAAAGAGGACAGGCTTCATTTCCGAGACATCGGAACACAAATCTTACATAAGTATGTGCTGGCATGTGAGGGGCCACTTCAGGGTCAGGGATGGAACACAGAGAATGCCAAGGAGATCCTTAGTATTTTACAGTAAACCTTAAGAGAGTTTATAGAGGGATTTATGTCATGTCATTGTTCTGAGGCTAGCAAAAAGTAAACAAAACAAAAAAAGATACAGAAAAAATACTGAAAACAAAAAAAGGCACTTCCGATCCAGATTTGTTTTCTGGATGTGTGTTTTTGCGAAGAATGTGGAATAACACTTCTAATGTAAAATATAAACAAATGACTATTTGTTTAGATAAAAATTCCAGCTGAGAAACATCACCTTACTCTTTTTATTTATTTTGATTTTTATTTATTTATTTTTAATTACATTTATATATGTCATTTATATATGTAAAAGAAATGGTACAAAAGAGAGGGTGAAATGCAGATATATGTTGCATATTTAAGTATTCATTACCATTTTTAATTAAGGACCTTTTTCTTTTTAATAACATCTTTATACGTCACCTCTTTTGCTCACTTATTAAAGGTTGCATCTTTATTTCTTTTTGATGACAAGATGTAATGTTCACAAATAGGAATTTTTGATAGTGTAATTTTAAAATGCTAAAGTTTTGGTCATATTCTTTTTAAAATGAAGTTCATTTTTTGTTTTTTTTTATGTCTTCATTGAAAATAAATTTTGGGTTAATAAATGTGATTGTGTGAGTGATTGTGTTGGTTTGGACTGTACAGGTGTTGGTATAAAGAAACGTGTCAGCAATTGTTTTAAAGTCAGTTAAGTTTCAACATCACTGTTGCCAATCATGTAACATTCACATGCAAATTAAAACTTTAAGCTTTAATATGAAACAAATAACGCCATGATTCATTTGACAGTAAGTTGACATTGTTTAAACCAGTACATTTCTTGGTATTTTTGAAAGTGATGAATTTATACTGACTGCAGTAATAAAGTAAAATAGTAATAATAACTTACTGTAGTGGAAATGCGTAGTTTAATTCAGACATTAAACTATATTTCAAGCACTATCTAAAGTTTACAAAGCTATCAGCTTGACAGAAATGTAGACGCTTGTAAATTGTGTAAATGGACATTGCTGGCTAACATTTTGTAAGACAAGACTAGACAACTGGCATCATGTCCACCAATAATTATGGGCCATAATTTAAACTAAATAGCTGGCTCCACTCTCCACTGAGTCCTTGGTGCATACTAGGTCTGTAAAGAAATAATTTAAAACTCAGTAAAGTCATGAATAAAATTTAAAGTGAAGTCTCATGAACTGTACTTGGTGACTTAAAGTAACATCCAGGTAACTAGGGCAACACAGAAACAATATTTAGATAAAGCCTGTTAAAGCCATTCACAGCAGTAGGCAGTCCCATACAAACCAAGATCATTATTAGGTATTCGGCCATTGTCCATCCTGAAATGACTACAATACCCATAATGCAATACTGTACGTGACTCACACACTGCCCAGTCCCATATTTGGCCCAGGGCTAAAACAGCTAAAGGTTTCTCTTATGAGATTTTCTCTTATATATTTTCTATATCACAGATGACCTAAGATCTACACCATATGTTTAATCAAGTGTGTCAGGCTATATACAGGTTCATCTTTGTGGCAAATGCTGAGAAGGAAAGAAGCAGGCATGATTGTTTAATATGATAATACATTTTGAATAATGAATATTGAATTGAATCAATTAGTTTTTGCTAAATAAATAAGTTTAGTTTTGTGTCCAGACCATAAGTAGACCTGAGATCTGGATTCAATGGATTTCTGCAACATAATAGGCCAAGAAGAGTATTTTGATTCCATTGGTAATTTTCAGTAATTATAATTAATTATTATATAAGCAGATTCTTGTGGTGTGTTTTCCTGTGCGTTTTTATCCCATATAAGGATCTGACAGAGGTTGGGAAGAGGAGACTGCTCAGATAGGACAATGTTAGATCCTGCAGTGAGTTCTTTCTCCAGGCCTATCCTGGTGCTTTTAGAGAAACCGTAGACAAACCCAGGAGTCCATGTGTGACTGTGGCCGACCAGCTTCAGATCAGCTCCCTGCCCAACCCCTGTTAGCACAGCATTTATACTGTAAGTGACACTCCTGTTCATTTTTTGCATGTACATTCAGATTGCAATTTGAAATTGAATTACAATTTGATTGCAATGACATTAAAATAATAGTTTTGTGCGGACAGTAAACAAATACTGAATAAAAATGTATTACATTTTCATATATGGTGTGAGGTCATTCTTGTCAGTGCTTTTAACAGTTCAGCCACACAAGGTGTTTTACCTCTTTTGTCCACGCAGAGGCAGCAGTCTCAGCTTTATAAGGAGATTTGAGGACAACAATAAGAATACTGAGCCAGCATAACCCCATCATCCTGCTGACGGGTGTAATTCAGGGTGGAGGTCATTCATTGGCCAGTGTTCCAGAGATATTTAGGTATTGCTTTGTCTCAGTCTTCACTTTGTTGCCGACTCCCCGTGGCCCTGTTCTCTTCCTCTGTTTAATTAAAGTGAAAGCCAGTCCACGCTTGCGGCATTTCAGAGCTAATATGCTAAACTAAGTAATTAAGACTAATCCCACAATTGAGACGAACTAAAGGCCACAGTGTGTCTGAGTTTGTGCAATGCTCAAACTTTCAAACACTTAAAATCATGCAAAAGGACAAAATAAGAAGATAAAGATATAGCTACGTGGTTCTGCCACTATGAGCACTGAAGACATTAATAAGATGCCTTTTTCTCTTTTCACATTTAAAAAGGTTGCAAGTTTAAAAGGTTTAGCAGGTACTTCGCAAGAGCTTTATGTAAAAAAGTGAATCATTTCGTGCACTCTGCCCTGATTTTTTTGTCTAAAACCCATTATGAACAAAATTAACTATTAATATTTTTAGGTCTTTTGTATTTCCCCGCCGGAAGATCGGAATAGTTTCTTTTGCAATCTCTTGTTCTTCACCCAAAATGACTATGTATAGCAATAATCATTGTCTTAAAAAAGGCTGTTTTAAAATGAAATCGTAATTGGTGCAATTTGGATGCATTAAGTCTAATGTGAAGAGAGAGGCGGCTGTCTGCCCTGTAGTGAAATTTAACAAAATGGAGGAAGTGGTGGTGACCTTTTTTCATTTTAAACATCTCTCTTTCATATCCGCTGAAGCTGTTGTTGTTCTCAGTCTCTCTCTCTCTCTCTCTCTCTCTCTCTCTCTCTCTCATATTCTGTTATTTTGTGTGTAGCGAGACAAACTGTGCATGGTCTCTAAGCAGTTTAAAGATGACAAGCCTAAGATTTGGATTCAGTCTAAATTGTGTTAAATGTCTTGGTTTGCGTTGATTATTCTAAGAGAAAATATGTACATCATAACTGTTAAATATTGAAATGTACAATATTATAGGGTAATACTAACATTAATACTTCTTTATTCAATTAAGTTAAAATGTTAATAAATTTTATTATACCTTTCATGTTGAAAGAAATAAATGTGCTATCTTAAAACAAACAAAAATCTATTTCTCACTGCACACATTATTTTGATCCTCAAAAAACATCCTTTTATTTTAAATTATTTTGATCTTTGTTTATTAATACTAAAATATAACAACACAGTCAGTATTTCATCTTCCTAATATCTTCCTAATAGCAGTACAAATGCATTTTCTGTTAAAGGAGTTTGTTTCAACAGTGTCCTAGTGTAGTTCAGAAATATATCACCCAATTCCATCAGAAAAAAAGATCAAACTAATCTTTTATCTCTTTGGAACATGTTGCAAAGTGCACATATAAATGTTGCACTGTGTTTCATTTTGGTTAATGGACGTAGTATAAGAAAATGTTCCGGTGTTTTTCAGGGGCCCTGATGGTAGCACACATTGAAATGCAGGATCTCATACTGTGTTTCGGAAAAACAAGCAAACAAATTATATTTGTGGGCTAAATTCAGTCTAGGTCTGTGATTATTTTGATGCAATTCAGCATAGATCTAATGCATCTCAGAGACAGAGGTACAGAGATAAAGAGGCAGGTCATAGACAGCGTGACTTACATGTAAGTTCTTGTGTTAGTTTGTGTTGTTTACTCAGATTTTTCCATCGTGACACAGAGGTCAGAGCCTACAGGTGCACCGTTGTGTTTTCATTACATTTCTTTGATAATGTGCCAATACTCTGTCAGATATATTTACACTCCTATAGCCATATGTAAATAATTAATAGCTGCTTTCCTGTAACAGCTAGTAATTCTGTTATTTTGTCCTCTGTAAATTGTAATTAATCCTGTTTTTCCCTCTGATTATATAGCTTTTGCATATCCAGCAACATTGTTAATTCTACCCAAACAAAGATAAAGCATTCAGCAACACGAACATGAAAACAACTCTTAATTTTATAGAATTTTTTCTATAAGAGAGAGCAGATCTCTCACACCTGTTACATCTTATGAATTATGGACACGGTGTAGTCGTGATTAATTTTGTTTTATATATTTGGCTCTGTTTTCTGTTTCCCTTTACTATTCTTTTTTTTCACCGCCAGTTAGGGTTAAATATCTTATTCTAATTCATTGGTGTTACCCTTCATTAGGATCACCCATGCTTGAGAAAATATGAGGAAAACATTTCATTTGCATACTGTATTAAAATAGTGAGGAGGACTGAGATGCTAATTGCTTTGTTTTTCTCGCCCACTGCAATTGTCAGCGGGTGGGTGAAAACATCTCTTTTGAGTTAATGAGGCTGTATGTGTGCGGTGAGAGTCGCACCATTGCTCATTAAATCCTCCCTGAAGATTTGATGTTAGTTAAGTTATTAATGTTATTTGCATTGTGGGCTGTTAAGATGGTGGCTGGTGTTGCAGTATGTGGCAGGTGCATGCTGGTTATATTATAAGTGAGATAATTAACCCAAAATATCAATTACTTATTATTCTTTAATTTAATTTTTCGACTGGATGAAACAGTTGAGTTTATATTTGTACCTTGCAGTAAAAATTTTCTAGGACCAGAGTTTTATGTCCCAAAAAGTTCAGTAGTGCATTTGATTGTTTTTTTTATCCTATCTAAATAGCCATTCAGTCTGTTGAATGTGATGGAGCAAACATTCTGTCTCCATTCCTGTCCAGTAATCTGACATTTCCCTTTTCTCTTTACACCTTACTGTCGTTTCATTTGTGCATCAGCTTATACAAATGTCGTTATCTTAATGCCTCAGGGGACTTAAAACAGGCACTGAGTCCAGCCAGCCGACAGGCCATGCACAACAGCCCCCTAATCCAATTGAAGCTTAGCTACTGACACTGAAGTAAACAGACATTAGTTGGTGGGACACCAACAAAACGAATTACACTTTATTTGAAGCAAGAAAAGGCCAGATGGAAGAAACTTTTACATGTACATCCATCTTTAAGCCATTTTAAAACATGTAACATCATAAATATCTTTAAAGAGATATAAAGAGAGAAACTTTTTACAGTGAAGGCTACATGCAAGATGAAAACTTGTTAATTTTCATTTAAAATATGCAAGAAAAACTGTTGTTATTAAGACAAACAATAAAGGCAGTGACAACAGAGTTGCCTTGTTTAAAGTTTGCTATAAGGAAGGGGTTGTGGATACTCAGCATCTGGTCCAGGTGCTTTGTTCACCTGCCACATTCACTTAATGTGAAATTGTTGTTTTGTCCACTTTCATTCACTTAGGCACTATAGGGAGCTATAAATGTGCTTTGGCTCTCTGCGGTGCCCTTTATAATGGACCACCACTTTCAAGGTCTGATCGAAATTCACAACAGTACTATCACGCTTGGCGATGATGGTGATAAAAGCATTACAAATTGTTTTACAAAATGTTTTCCTTACAAAATTGAAATAAACACAGTGAACTGTTTTTGCACATATTTGTGATACCTGTTGAACATTCTAAAAGAGAATAATGACACCTCTCAGTGATGTTCTGAAAACACAGTCTTGGCATTGATACAATGCGTCGTATTAAGCACATATACCAACCGTCAGTGATAAAAAATACTTTCCTCAATGTAGTTCTTAAATTTTACAGCATTGTGCAAATCTTTTGTGTCACATTGAGATCATGCATAATGAAACTATTAAACCAGATGTGGACATTTCTAGAGAATATCTAATTTAATTTTAACCATACAACATTCATTCAATGTATAAAAATCTGGTTAACTTGTTTAAAAGCCCAATCCAACACTGAGCTAATCCATTTTTCAGCTAGCTGTCTGGGCAAAGATGTATCAGATTTTAGATTTTGTGCTCCCCCTTCAATAGGAGAAGACCAAAAATGTATGGTCTTAGTATATATTAAATATTGAGAATTTTTTTAATTCTCATTATTTAATATATTCAGGTCCTTGAATTGCTATCAGTCAGCAACAGTGATTAGTTTTAGACTGGTGCCACATTACATTAAAGCCACTGATATTTGAATGAAACTAACTATATTTCTGAATAAGGTAAAGGAAACTCAACCTTTTCATCTAACAGATAAAAAAAAGTGATCAGCTTTGTCTGTTTCTCAGCTCGCGCCAGGACTCGAATATTTGTCGGCAGGGGGCGCGAGCCGATGACACCGCGCGAGACCAGTGAGCGTGAATCTGGAAACATGAAGTACTACGCAGTCAACGTGAGACCCTTCAGGGTACGCGGTGTGCCCCCCACTCCCTCTTACAAATCCTGTAAACACTTCCCAGCGCATTAGATCTAAGAACCTGCAACGCTTTACGCATTCAGCAGCAACTCCGAAACAATGTTCGGGTGATCTTATAGTGTCACCCTGACACGTTTAACATCGTTTAGAGGGGAAAATATCGGCAGATCCGCAACAAGCAAGTCTGTTCGTCCGGATGAACAAACTGTTGAAAAAGTAAACGCGCAACTGATTTTTGTCGCGGACAACTTCTCTAAGCCTGAGTGAGTTTTGCTAGTTTCTTGTTTATTTATATGCATTGAAAAAATATGATTGTAGATGGATTGCACGTTGTTTTAAATGGGTATGCAAGCTGGACGAGAAATGGTTTGCCAAAGCGAGCACTTTTTTATATTGTTATAAAGCGTTGGTTGATGTTTTTGTTCAGTTAACGTTCTTTAACTGTTGTTTCAACTTTGGTCTGCACTCAGCGCAAGTTGAACTAAATCAGAAATACAGATGAGCAAAAGTAGCGCACGTTTATTTCTCAATATGTTTTAAAGGGGAATCAGATGGTCTCATTCGCGGGCTTGTTAGTGGGGAAAAGTTGTTAAAAAACTTTAATGATATAATTAAATGATGGCCAGACCAACAAGTTGAATAGAGCGAGAATTAATGAATACAGCAGCTGTTTATTCCTGATATAAATATTATGTTGCAGCTGGATTTATTTATATGGCGTGTTTAATGCAGGTGTCTTCTGCAGGTTCAGCACTTTATAATCACACTTATAGCACTTCAGTTGTTTTAAACTATACTTTAGGTGTTTTACCAGCACTTTAGATAAAGCAGCTGGTATCTTAGAGAATAAATATTCTGAAACAGTGAAAAATTCTTGTTATTTCTGTTCTCCTTACGTAAACAGTCTGGCTTGTAATGACTTATTTGTGCTTTGCGTCTGCAATGTATAAAAGACAGCCATAAGATGTAGTAGAATGATGGGCACCTCACAATAATTTTCATTAATAACATTAGAAAACATTTATGCTTAATTCAGTTAACGCACCAATGTCAAATTGTGAGACGTTCACATTATAACGTTTGTTCAATAAATAATAAGTTAATAATGATGGTGAGAGTGAAACAGAAATGTTTTATGTCATTGAATGAGGCTGCAAAACATACTTTACGTTACCTGTGTCATTTTGTAAGATATTGACCAAAGAGATACACAACCACTGAATACACAATCACACAAAGATACAATTTGTGGCCACGCATTAAATGTCTTAAGAGAAGCTTAAACAGATATATCATGTTTTTTTGCTTGTAACAAGTCTAAATACTGGAGAGATGATAGTGTAGCAGATTTCCTAAAACGATTCATCTTTACAGAAGTTTGAAAGCTTAATCTTGTGCTTTACATTAATTTTTGCTACAACTTCTTTGCCAGCTTCAATACGTGCCCAATGGTTCATTCTTGTGGAAAAGGTTGCCAGTTGTAGAGCTTTTCATCTCAAGGCAAAACATGCACAAAGCAGCTTGTTAATTTATAGCTGACATTAGTTCGTTTTCTGTTAGCAAAATATTTGTATGTTTCAATGCTTAGGAGCTGTTAAAACAGCATAGAAAAATCTTAGAGGGTTCTTAGGGGTCCAGCAGATGATTCTCATATGCTAATGACAAAATGGTTCTGCTGTTATCAACCCTGAAATTCATCATCATTTCAAATTATTATACGTTTCAGGAAAATTGTTGCCATAAGCAAATTGATTTTTTTCAGTCTTATATTTGTCTGAAATTAAATCTGCTCTGTTTCACTGGTAATTGCCTTTTGCCGAGCAAGCTTGCGAGAACATTCAGTGTTGCCTGACAACGTAAATTAACTATGTACATAAAAAGTAAATTAAGATATGAATAAACTCAGAACAGAGCCATGCAAGTTAGCTTCATGAATTTTCAAGTGTTTCAATATGCAAACTTGGCTCAGATTAAAAAGTGTCTAGACATCTGAAGACCTTTCCAACTCAAACAGGTTTGCTGTACGTTTTTTATAAACTTACATGACCTCGATTTACACATGTACAGCAAGCATGATCTCTCTCTTTTTCCCTCCCTCTGTATCTCTCTTTCCTTCTTGTTCAGTGTTAGTATTATTAAATACTTCTACCAATGCGCACACACACACGCACACACACACACACACACACACACACACACGCTTGTTGGTCTCCCTCCAGCCACATGCTTTGCTGACCCAGACTTTTCCACTGTCCTCGTGAAATCGGAGCGCCAGAGATGATCGTGCCTCACCAGCCAGAACTGAGCCCCGTCAGAAAGTGCAAAGATTCTCATACCCAGTTGCTGCCAATAGCCCTGCATTTAATCTCTATCAAGACAGTTATACATAAATGAGGTATTTAAAAAATCATATATTACTAAGTGTTCTCTCATTGTTTAAACTCCCTTCCAACCAGACTGACCCCAGCTTTGGCCCACATGTGTATTGGACATGCAATTTTCATGGATTTTCTGTGCACATGGAGACACTATAATAGTTTACACAAGGGTCTGTGCTTGTTTCAACATAAAAGATTATTTACTTGCTTGTGCAACTGTCATGGTTGAATGTCAACTTTGAACCCTGCATATCAGCTTCCTCGACTGGCTGAATCAATCGCAATAGGAAAGGTTGGATCCTGTCTCATATCCTTTCTGATACACATTAAAAGCTTATTCTGTAGTTTGGCACCGTGTGCACTAATCACAGTGTAAATTATGCCGAAATGACTTGAATCAGTCAATTGACACCTTACAGAGTTCTCGAGATATGAGGTTTAGTTTTGTGTGGCTTCTTGAAAACAAGGAATAATCAACGTTAAAGAATGTTACTTTAAAGTAATGTGTTACCGTTTTATGTTACTTCTGTTAAAGTTATTAATTGTGTTACATTTTTAAGGCATTAGGGTTTTTTTCAGCTAGTTGTTCTCACTGCCAGCTGAGTGGAATGTCTGTTTGTCTTGCAGACATTACATTGGAACTGCTATTTCTGCTTTAAGTGTTTATCCCTGCAGCATAGTTAGAATGCAGTGAAACAGACTGTTCCTTTTTTGGTGTTTTAAATGTGGTATTTACACATAATTCATATGTACCATAATGTAGCTAAATTAGTTATGTTTCTTCCTTTGGAAAACCAAACTCACCCCAGATCACAGCCAACTTTGGTTGAGTTCAACCCAATGCTATATTGACACAAGACTTTTAAAAACCCAGTGCCAGAACTAAACCAGAGGTTCCAGTTATGTCCAAAGCTTTGTTGCTGTCTGAGAATCACGGAAAATGTTGTATCATTGTAATGATGTTACATTTTTGACAAAATAGTCACAATGTAAAAATAGTCATTTTTTGTTAAATTCAGAAATCTTTTTGTTAAACAGGAAACAAAGTTGTTTTGCGAGCTCCAGTAAATCCGTGTCTGTGTTGTGGCAAAATCCAAATTCTGTTGTTTTGTCCATTACAAAAACAGAAAAAAGTACGGCTGAATTCCACTGAATTAGTATTTAGATGTTATTTAAACAAGCACCTGCGTGGGCTGGAAGAAACGTCATTGCACTTTAGATCAGCAATACCAAACGCTAAAATGTTTTTCATTTAGATTTTCTAAAGAAATACATGTTTATATTTTCAAATATAAAAATTGAAGGCTAATATTATGAGCATGCTATCATCTAAAGACGATGCTTGTGTATTTTTAATGGATGTAAAAGCCGGAAAGACACTGAGCTCTGAAGAATAAAAAAAAAGACTCTGATTTGACCCCCATTTGATTGTCAGCAGATTTGAGAGCAGATATACAGTTGCTTTAACATTAATTTCAGAGAAGTTTACAGAGAGGCCATCAATGCATACAGTTTTTATATAACTTCCTGTTTGTAGTGCATTATCATGGCTGAGCGTGACTCAGTGACTCAAGCGTTTTTATTATATAGAGACCAATGAGGTTGAAATAGTAAACTGTGAAACAGATTAGTCACTGCTAAATTTGGATGTTATCAATTCACATTTGGATGTCAGCCCAAGGGGAACGATACTTAACGCTTACGCTTGTTAGCCTGAGCCCTTGACTTGTTAACCCAGTTGTTCATTTAGTAATACTGACAATCAGACGTTTTCATCTAAACTCCAAGATCAACCCCAAAAAAGCTGTTTTTCATTTGAGCAGATGTAAACCCACCACCAGGTCCCTTAATGAACCATGTCTGCAGCAGATTGTCATTTCAATGCTGACTGATGATAGACCATGTTTAGAAGGAACATAGATAGACCAAGTTACAGAGGAACCAAGTTGCATTTTGATCTCTTGAATTTTGGACTCCAGGGAATAAAGCCAGTGCCTAGAAGATAGAAGCAGACATTCCTTGCAAAATGTAGGCTTTCAAAGACACAATGTGTAATTTCTTCACCACTCACAAATAAAAGTATAAATTTATTTTAAATATAAACACTGTTCAGAAAAAAATATATAAATCTAATTATAATATAAATCTAGATTTGGGTTCTTTCATGTTTAAGGGAGACACGTTACAGTAAATGCAGATATTGTCCAACATGGGCCTGTTGTCAACAGAAGGCATGTTTTGGAGGTTACAGGATGAGAAGCTGTTTGAAATCTATGCCTTGCTAAACACACTTGCACTGCAGCAGCAGATGTGCACGTGCTCTAGAGAAGCGGGAATTTTTTTTTTTAGCCAATGAGAGTCAAGAAATTTCCACCACTCCTCCCTCATGACTGTCTGGACAATCAGGCCTTCTGTGTAGATCTACAGGGCCTCTTTACCTCCCTTATGGGGTGGGACCCTTCTAAGATTCAAGGCTCTCCTAGTGTATCTTCAAACAGTCCCACAACATACTGTAGCAAAGATCCGCACTTTAAACAGTTTGTACATGCCTTATGTAAACAGCAGGAGTTAAACACAATTGCTTGTTTTGTACTTTAATGTCTTATGTTGAAACTTGATGAATGCAAACATTTTATCAATCCAATCACAAATGGTCAGGTGGAAAAGATTCTCATTTAGACCTAGTAGTAATCTGAATCCTAAATCCGTCTCTTGTGACCACTTGTGGTTGAATTATGAGGGGAGGGTTACTTCACTATATACATACTCTGTCATTTACTATGTCATAATGGCATCTAGAACTAAATGTACAGGAGTCACGTTACTGTCCCTGCCTGAAGCTACCAAATCTCTCAGCACTAGCGACAATAGAACAGACAGCAAAGTTTGTACAGGCTCTGTCAGGCTGGGTGTGCTTTGTACACTCCCCTGCTGTATGAAATGATAGCAACATTCCAGAGAAGAATGGGGCCTCCCCACTACCTGACTGGGCGTGTATGTATATGTATATATGTG
>JAZGTK010014668.1:0-13608 GCA_036877625.1 Ambastaia sidthimunki
TTTGTAAAATGCATTTTGAAGGTGTGGAAAAGACCCTGTCAGTTTGAAATACAGCTAATTGGATTTCCACAAGCACAGCTGGACCTGCCTTCTCATTGGTCAACAATGCTTACATCAGAATGACAAGTCACATGACCTCTGTTTAAATAAATGGGCACAACATAAACAATAATGTGTGTATAGGCATCCCTTAACCAGAATATAGAAAATGACCTTCATGTAAACATGGTCAACGTTTTGATTCTATTTTTGCAGTGTCACTAACCTTTACAATAAACACTAAACGTAGTCTAATCCACGACCATTAAAACAAAGTAATACATACCGTGTAGAGAAGGTTGGGTCATACGTATAGCCCAGCAGCTCGTGTGGGTAGCCGATTGACACAAGCCTGTCTCTGAGAAGCTCGAAGCCCATACTCTCATACTCAGGAGATTTATACACTGTTAAAAGCAAAATAATTGATGTGAACATACTGTAAAACTTCACACACTGACAGACTCTCCCAGAAGTGTTCCTACCTGCCAAAGTGTAATCCATGTCAAAGCCATAACACTTTATGTTTTCAAGTGTCAAATTCCGGTTCACAAATATCCTAAAGAAGGAAAAAAGGCTTGTTTTAGTATGTGACAGGTCGAGTTTAATTACAGAAAAGTTTTGTTTTAACTATGCACTGTCAAAAACCATCAACGATTTTTTAGACAAGAACAACACTTCACACCAAGAATTAATTTTACACATCTAGTGATTTTGTAGTAAATGTCACACACACACACACACACGTACATATATACATCTATATGTATATTGAATGTATTTAAACAAGTGCCATGTCTATCACAGGGTCTTATATATCACATCAGCACAGTTTAACTCTCTTCTTATCAGGTTGCTCACATTTGACAGCAGTTCAGCTGGTATGAGGTAACTGCTGCTTTACACATGTAAAGACGTAATGTGAAGTGGTCGCCAACTGGCACACTCTCTTCTTGGTGATATCTCTACATACACCGTCACGTTTTCATGACTAGAATGGAAAGTTAATGACTAAGCAATCTAAAAATAGTAGATAATGCAACTTAGTTAAAACCATGAGTAAACTGAGTTAACAATCTGAGAAAGAAACATTAAATTCCAACAAGAAAATTATTGATGACTCACAACACAACCCATATGTTCTCATCCTTCTGACAGGTTCACATAAATATGAATGAACAGTTGTATTTGAGGCCAATCCTTACCATGAAAAGCTACTGTAATACAGTAAAAGTATACAGTACAGTAATAAAGGTTCCTAAAAGTTTTTATGGAGCTGTATGGTTCCATAAGGAACCTTTAAGATTCAGAATCTTGCTGTTGTGAATAAGCTTTTACTAGTAAAAGTAAACAAAGAAATTGTTTTTTTAAGAACCTTTAATAATAAGTTTTTTTTGGTATCCAGCAACTTCATTTTTAAGAGTGTACTTCTTGAGAAAGAAAAGCGTCTCACTAATACACACTGTATTTGGTGACTGTAAATGTTATTTCAATAGCATATTGAGGGTCAAGTAACTAGTTCATCATTATCCATTATTTGATTGCTGGTCTACAGTAAGTTACTTGGAACTCGAACCTGAGACATTTATTATTGTATCACTGAAATTATGGCAACAACAGGTAGAAAACACGTTTTATAAATGTCATTAGTCATATTAGAAATATGCTGTCTGTTGTTTTTCTTGCAACAGGCCTTCAAATACCAGAAACCATTGTTTGACAATGTGATCACACCACAATCCACCTATAAACTGAACATCATGTATGATAGGTGTGTGTGTGATGGAATGATTAGTCATCAATAGCTATTCCAAAAAAAGAATAACGACAATAGTCATTATCATTCTTTAAGACATAAATAGGCAAGACTAAAAGCTAGTAACCAGGAACTAACATAAATTAAAAAAAACTATGGCGAAAACAACGCTTTGTTTAGATTTTGACAATAACACTTGATAATGATAAGTCAACAAACAATTAAACTAAACCATACTAACAAAATAATGCGGGTGTTTCAGAAAAAGTTTGCTTCAGTTGGTCAAACGAATTTTTTCACTTTCTATGAATGCATAAATCTACCTGTTCCTGGACTGAATGTCTTTCTTCCCAGTGCGCAAGTCCATGGAAAGTTTGCGCTCTGCGACCAGCGCCGCTTTCTGTTCGGTCTCGGGCGGCGTTTGAGTCTCCACACTCCCCATGTTACTGTCTCACTCTCAATGTCTGCTCTTCTTTCTGAAATGTTTCATTAGGTTGACATCATCAACGTGAATCTACATTGGGTTTTGCTTATAAACAACCACCCCAAGTACGTAATTTGGGTGCGGATGTGGCTCGCACGCGTACATTGGTGAATTTTGACATCGGCTTCAGAGCGTAGCGCGGCTCGGGCACGTAGATTGTGTTATCAGACCCACACACGCGTTCAGGGGTCCCGCAGATCAGCCAAAACAAGACAGCCGATACCACGACACCGAGCATCAATATTTCATTCAGCGCTTTTTTCCGCCTCTTCATTCTCACACTTAGCACAACTGAAAGTACGTCCCTTACTAAAGTGTAGAGAGACCAGAGGTAGCCACAATGAGAAATGGGTTTATCCCACATCAATGACTGTATCCCAGTGGCTTGGAGTCAAAAATTCAATTACACAAACTTTGTTGAAATGTTTTTTTTTATGATGGTTGAATGATGTCTATTTCAAAACATCGATATTTATAAATGTAAGGTTAAGGCAGGTTGTCACATGATTCATATGCTGCAATATAATTGCAATATTAATATAGTATTTATAATAGTTATAATAATACATTAGGCTAATATATAAACTAAAACTAAACAAAGGTTTGAAAAAGCCAAGGGTTGAAACATTTGACTGTTTACTGGATTATATAGTTTGGTAAATGTTTTGCTAAAAATACTATGTTATTTAATGGCTAGCCCCTATTGAGACAGCTTACACACTAAAGAACAAACCATTTTTTCACACCAAAACATTATGGTTAATATCATTATAACCACAATCAAACCATAATAATTTGTATAAACTTTAACCAGGTCTAGTTTGCACAGAGCATAATTAAACTGAATTAGACCAAGAGTAAAATTTAACTGTTCCACCATTTCATCTCATTAACTGTAATTGTTTAAGCTTAAAACCACCATAAAGGAATTAAAAGATAATGAAAATACAGCAATTACCTCCTTAGTGTGGATAAATATGGATGATTAGGGGCAGATGTCACATTACATACTCATTTCAGAGTCTGATATTTAATTTGGTAACTTTATAACGTGATAAGAGTTCATCACACCCTTGAGAACAAGACAATGCTCAAGAGAGGCTACAGCCACTCCACAGAATCATTCAAGCAACGTTGTCAATAATAGCATTGAACCAATACAACTGTATCAGACCAAACCTGTATTGGTTTACATCAGCGTGACAAAGTACAAATCTATTGATTCAACATTCACTTCGGCTCTAATTGAAATTGGATTTTGGATTTACAAAAGGGACGTCACTAGGAATCCACAAAACCAACCACAAACTGTAGTCATTAATACAATGAATGTATACTGGACTTTATTGGTCAGTAGATTTGACTACATTAAATGTAACTTACACCAGTGCTAAAGCTTGGTAGATATGATGGTCTGAGTGTCATTGATGTGTATTGATCTCAGTTTGGACTGTAGTCTTGCTTTCTGGTGCATTTTTTTAAAGTCCTCTGTGATTTCCAGAATAGTTTTATTCTTCGTTTCTGGGACGTTAAACCAAACGAACACGCCAGAGAGGAAGCAGAAGGCAAAAAAGATGAGGAAGCAGAAATAATCCAAATGCTTCTGCGTGTAAGAATTTTACACATGGAAAAATACGTTAGTAAGAAGGGACAAACTCACTCATTGACAGTGTAAATAGCACGTGTTTAAAAGTACTGTGATGAGATTAGCACACATGTTAGCATTCAGGGAAACTCTTTGTAAGATCTTTAAAAACCTTTAACAACAAATCAAAAGCAAAACAAATATATTTAAAAAAAACTTACCACTATTAGGGGAAACAACAGGCCCACCAGAAAGAGACCAACCCAGTTTAGGGTGCAGGCCACAATGAATGCTGGAGGTTTGTAAGACTGTGTGAATATCTCACCAGGCAGTGGAGCTGTTACCCCCGCTGAAAGAGAGAATTGAGAAACAGCGTTGAGATAATTCAGTTCTTAAATGTCACATTATGAGGACACAGTAAAGTGTGTGGTGATACCTGGCCCAGTAGAAAAGAAGAAGATATAGATGAAAATGAGGACCATGCTGCAATATGGCATCCAGGAAACAAACCCCTAAAACACAGCCAGACAGATCCAAAATTCATAGGATTAGCTCCAAATTTGAATAGTGTTGACATACTGTATCTCTCATTAGAATTTAGCTTAATGTTATTGTATCTATTGACTTATTTCTGATTCCTCTTAAAGTTACAGTTCACTTAAAAATAAATGCCTTAATTTTTACTCTCTCATCTCATTCAAAACAAAAGACTGATTTTCCTTCTTCTGTGGAAAACATAATAGAATAAGATTTAAGAGTTTCAGTGGAGTGCATGATTATGGGTGTATTATTTAGAATATATGAGTCAGTCATACAGTTATTCATCTCCATTGTATTAAAGAACTGTACATTCTGCTAAAAGTATCTCTTTATTTTTTTAAAGTAAATAAATTACTTTGTTTTCATTTCTTTATATATAGCCGCAATTCTGTTATTTACGCATATCTAAGTATATTACATATTGCATATACTGTAGTATATAGTAGAATGTTACTATAAAGCCCAACCTGACACCAAAACAGATATACTGCACGAAAGACCAAAGATAAATGTATAGATATAATATATAATGTAATGTATAGTGTAACACAGCAGACCTGTAGGTATAGTGTAAGCGTAAGCAGGGCCAGCGATGCCGCCATTCCCAGGTATCCCCTAAAGAAAAGAACCCTCTTCCCTGTGCTCTCAATGGTCAGAACCTTCAACAAAACCACAGCAAACAAACACAAGACTCCATTTAATCACACCACATAATGTTCAAATGAGTTCATATGAGATAAATGGGCAAATCTGGGCTGAGGTGCAGAAAGCAGCTCACGCAGGCGATGGAGGTGGAAACCTCACACAGTCCCGTTCCCAAAGCGGCATAACGCAGCTTCCCCTTGGGAATACCAACAGCTTGAAACACATCAGATGAATAGAGGTAGACCTGTTGAGACATTACCAACCCTGAATACAGCCCATATAAACACCAACAACCATCTTATCATAGACACACAACATTATGGCAGTGGCGTTCTGTGAAACCAGAAAAAAAATGAATTGAAAAAGTGAATAAGTATCAGATTTTTCTTTGAGGGGAAAATAAATTATTCTCGATTGTGTGAAACGTTTTCTGCTGTCTGCACAAAATTATTCATCCTGTTTCCTGAATCGACAATGTGGCATATGGCAAGTGTTGGCAAAATAAGCATTCTCATTCCAATAAATCCCAGATTGAGCAAGTCTTTGTGCCTCACCGCGTTGATGCCGCAGAGCTGAAGAGTGACAAAAGTGACGATGAGGGTGAGGAGCTGCCAGCGGACGTTTTTGTCGAGGAAGAGGTCCATGAGTCTGTGGATCTTCACGCCTTTTAGGGCCGCGTGTTCAGCCAGGATTTCATCTATCACCGGTTTAGGGTCCTCTTTAGCCCCCCACAGCCTGCGTAAAGCTGAACCATAATGAACATAGACATACACATTTACATGTATTTATTTGGCAGACGCTTTACTTACAGTGAATTCAATGTATATTTTTTTTTATCAGTACTTGCATTCCCCCGGGATCGAACCCACAACCTTTGCGCTGCTAACGCAATGCTCTACCATGGAGCTACAGGAAGGTATACACGCTGCCTAAACTCAACACAGTGCACTTTTGTGGAATTAGAAGTTGGTTTGTACTGTTAGTCAATGTAATTTATGATTTGCAATACCATTATAGGCCGTATATCTTTTAGAAGTAAACAGGCCAATGTTGCTACTGCTGCTACTGACCTCTATATGTAAATTAGTTTTTAATGATTGGCTGTCTTTTAAATGAGCAATGGTAGCTTTACTGAACACCACAAATAACCTTCACAATAAAGTACAACATAATGCAGGTTCTGACCCATCTCACAGCCGTGTCTGTCTGCCCTGTCCAGCAGGAGGTACCGCGGGGACTCGGGGAGGAAGGGCAAGGTAAGCAGCTGAAAAAGACCAGCCACCCCACTGACGGCCAGTAAGAAGACCCAGCGTTCCTCAGTGCCCAGCAGCTCACTAACACACACACACGCACGCACACACACACGCACACATTTAAAATCAACTCATTTTAAACCCTTAAATATGTTTTAATGTGCTTCTAATTAATATAATTTTGGACATAAAACTCTTTGAAAAATTGCAGACATACACTGCCAAGCCTGATACAAGACTATGAGATTAAATACTGTTTATTGACATCAGCAGAACTACCCACCTGATCCCAAGCAGCTGGCCAAAAAACTTCCCCATTGAGACGAAAGAGGCAATGGAAACGCCAATCATCCCACGCAACCTCTTGGGGGCGCACTCCAATATATAAAGAGTGTGGACGATCAAACTCACACCTGCACCCATACAACACCAACAAGTACATTATATATAGGTATAAAAGTAAAAGACAGCACTGCATAATATGTATACTGTATGTACCAACTATCTTTCCAACCCACCAGCATTAATACCATACAGGACACGTCCCACCATGATCATCTCAAATGAGAGGGCGGTCTTACTCAACAACATCAGGATGGCTCCACAAATTGCCAACACATTGTTTAATAGCAGCGTTCTCTTCCTACAGAGGGTTATAAATAGACACAGAATGGGAATGGTCTGTACAAATACACTTAATGGCAGAGACACTACAAGAATTTTAAAGTTTAAAGTGCACCCAAAAATGAAATTTGATCATTTACTCCCCCAATATGTTTTTTCTGTAGAACCCAAGAGGCAGAATATTCATGCTGCTCTTTTTTATACAATGAAACTTATGACTAGAAGATGTCAAGCTCCAAAAATTATGATTTGATAGCCCCTAGTCACCATTCACTTCTACTGTATGGAAAAGAGCAGCATTAACATTCTGCTAAAACTCTTTTGTGTTCCATAAGCAATTCCTACAAATTCAGGATGAGTAAAAAACAATAAACCTATATGTAGCATTTACATGTATTTATATTGCTGACACATATACAAATGTACTCATCTAGAGTACCTATAGACTATATATTTGATTTTAGTTTAGGTTAGACTGCTTTAAAGAAATATCAGACTGTTTGTTCCCACAAATTGTAAAATTCAAAGCCTGCATTAATCATTGAATTCCTCCTTCCTGCTTATCGATTCACAAGTTAAGCAGCTGGCAACACTCAATACCAATAATTTTCAAAATGCAAAAAAATAGGTTGTTAAAGGTGTTGGCGGGCTTGAAAATGACACCATCTTGGTGGTTTTGCTTTAACTGGTTGACCTGCTAAATTATCTGACCAGCTACCATGTTTCAAAACAAAGCTCCTGTCTTAATTTTCCACAGGGATATGAATGCATCTGAGGCAGTACCTTCCATACACAGCTGCCAGATGCCCACCAGAGAGAGCACCAACCAGTCCTCCAAAGCAGTAAATGGAGACGATGAAGGACCAGATGAGGGAGAGCTCCCAGGGTTCGAGAGAGCGGCCGTAACGCTGCTGGCAGGTGCTGTTCACCAGGTTTTTAATAAACTTGCAATGTAAGCACAAGTCTCGGTTGATTATGTCATTCGTTTCATTTTATCGAACCGTAGCGCTTCACAGGTTAGCACCACCTCATAAGCTCTGATATGTATTGATTGTTAAATCCTTTGGGAATGTCTCCCCTCAAGACGGCGGCAGAAATACGTGATTAATGCTGATTATACACAACTCCCCCCAAACCAATTTTCAGCCCAAGACAGTAAATCACACCAAGACACTTAATAACCAAACCATGCAGTACTTACAACCGATGGTGAGTTCAGGACAGAGATATGAAAACCATACTGGAAGGTTCCACCGATTCCTGCTATCAAAACGGCTGCCACGAGAACAGGACTTCTGAGCTTTAGAAAAAGGAAACAGTTTTTTAATACTAGACAATTACTGCCACATAATTTAATTAAGAATATTTATATTTTTTTACCAGGAGTGCCAAGGAATTTGTCATTGTACGTGTGGCTTCGTGTCTCTTAAAGCGAATTAGGATGACAGTGCATTTACAGAAATGTCTAACTCACTGTTGAACTGTAACCTGACTGTGAAATGAAATGCTTGGTTGAGCTTTTGGAGAAAAAAACAGGGCAAAGTGGATGACCTGCCTTCACGTCCTCTCCAAACACACTTGTCACTTTATTTTATTCACAAAATCAATAAAACCAAAATGTCAATACTGCAATCTTGTTATATGCACCCTTAAACTTTTGAAATTACATTTCTGAGGAGCTTGGTTAGATCAAACTATGACTATGTCAAAAATGTTCAGTGCAACAAAATCCATTCTGCCCACTATACAAAAAAAATGCTACATCTCACAGATCCAGGGTTCAAATCCGGTTCACTAGTTGTCCTACTAGATCTCTTCCCGTCAGGAAAATGACTTTACTCAGAGAGTCAGATGGGTTGGAAGTTAACACTTCTACTCAAGTATTAGGCAGATACAGAGGTGATGGAATAAACCGAGTTATCTCGTATTGAGCTATAATTGAATAATCTTAGTTGTGTTCTCAATGCTCAGTCTGACTTCATCTGACTAGCACAAGTTCAGTGTTATTATACCAAACAAAGACAGTGTGAAATTACTGCTTACATTGTCCTGTGACACTCATAAAAATGTTGAAATTCAGACCTTTCATTATTTCTACTTGTGAAGCTAATAAAGCACCACAAATAGGATTAAACAGTAACAGAAATCATGTAAAATAGAAGTTAAAATGAGTCAAGACTTATGGATCAAACAAATTATAAATGAAATATAACATTCTCGTGAGTCAGTCATCTCTTAGATAATACACACAAGCACAGGATGCTTTGAAAAACTTTATTTGTGCTCTGTTTGGCCAGTGACAATGTTTTTTATGCTTTGTCAGTATAAATAATACAACGATCAATTTTGATACACATAAAGGGACCCATTTACAATGACAGTAACATTAAAAATGAACACACAATGAATTCAAATCAATCAAATTATGACTGAGCTGACATTACATTAGTTTTTAATAAAATGGAAGCTGATTTATTGACACAACCATTCAGAGATGAGCCCTAAGTTTAGAATTAAAGCAGATATTACTTCAAAGCAGTAAACAGCATTCAACTGCACCCCAGTGAAACTATTTTGTATCTCCAGCCTCCTTGAAATCCTTGGGGTTCAGTCCACAAATTTCACCTCACGAACCTTTAAAGTTCATAGTGCCCTTTAAAACTCACAGCCATGCATTGGTGGCCGTGTCACGCTACAGTGGACACCTCCAAGATCTTACAGCAAGATGAAGCGTGTTAGACCTCCTCCTCTGACCTCCCTCAGACGCTGGCAGTGGCGTAACATGTTCAACATGCCCACGAACCTCTTATCCACCTTCAGCTGGGCGAACTCTCGAATGTCTTGCTCCACTATGAAAAACTGACCTGCAGGACACGAAAGGAGTTGATGGATCACCTATTTCAGCCCATAAGAACTTATTAAATACCAAACCGGGATGAATGACCTTTGTCATTGGAGCACTTATACTAGCTTTCGTGCCCGTGTCTTTAATAGTTTTCTGGAGCAAACAGTAGACTTTCAATTTCACAAATGACAAGATGTTAATACATGATGGACTACAGAGATCAGTGAGGTCAAGCCTTTGACCTGTGGCTTTGTAGAAGACATAAAAAGCTGCGATACCCTTGGTGTCCTTGGTTTCTTGGTCTTTGAAGCGCTGGTGGAGCGCGCGGGACACGTTGTTCAGGGTTTTGATTGGTTGATGAAGAATCTTATATTTTGCCGTTACGGCTACGTTGATGCTCTGCACGGCTGCATTCAGCTGGTCATACGTCACGCGGCCTTTCATGTACCTGTGACAGCGAAAGTGAGATTTTACAAGCGATGCTCTGATGAATGATTTGTAGACTTTCACCAAACACGATGAGCCTGTTGATCAAACATTTGAGGCTCTTTCGGTATATGTGAGCTCTGTTCCAAAATCTAAGCTGCCTTGATGTCTACTGCCTCTATAGGCAGCTTCCTTTTAAAGGTAAGGTATGCGATTTCAAAGAAGTTAGTGAAAGCAAGCCAGCATTGAACGCATAAGATCAAGATCCCACCCTCCCTTCACAACGTCCTCCAATGCCATGCCACCTCCAAAACACAAATCACGGTGATGACAGATGTTTGACGGATGTTTGTCTATGCAAGCAGGGTGCGCAAACGCATGCAAATACATAGTTTGACAGGCAAGTAGGACATCCTTTCAGACCGAATGCAATGATTGGACGAACATGGTCCTGCACCTTCCGCAGACAATATATTCATATATTTAAACATGTATAACAATACATTCTGGGATTGCCTTATCTATACAGTTAACACGTGTTCCCACCCTAAAATTTGGCCAAAATAAATGATCTTTTAAAGCAGTGCTTCTCAACCCCATTCCTGGAAAAAAACGGTACACATTTTAGATGTGTCCATAGTCAAATATGCCTGGTGCAACTGATCAGCTTGTTGTTTACTGTTATTAAATTGTTTCTGAGAGTATGTTGAGACAGATCTGGAAGGACTTACGGTGGTATGCTGTCAAACTCTGGAATGGTAATAAACTCCATTTCTTTGATCAGGCTGCGCTGATGTTTCCTAGGTGGTCCCTGTTCCTGCGGGGCTGCGGGGGCATCCGTCTGCTTGTTCTGAACTGCCACGTGTCCCCCACTGAAGAGAAAAATCCACATTATTAGCTGTTTCAGATGGTTTATTTAGAGATTATTATGTGTGATTATTACGTTTATGTGGCGTCACTCTTAATGATGAAGCAAACTGATTAAGGCACCATCCCACCCAGATATACAGGAGATCAGTAAATATTGTAAATAAATATATATATTACTCATTCAGTGCTGCTTTTTGGCCTCTTCTGGGCATGTGCAGAGGTGTGTTGTTCTGTAGGTGATGGGCATCTTGTTCATCTTCCTGGAAAAACTCTTCCAGGTCCTTTCAGAAAGAGTTAAAGACTTTATTCTTAAGTTAAGACTTTTATGCTTATTTAGTCCTTAACATGAAATGATGAAGGGTTGAAAAAGATGAAAGGTTTTAATGATATATTTAATAATAAAACGCACCTTTAAATGCTTTAGTAAGTCTCTCTGTTGACCTACGTATCTGTCAAAACGATCGAGAAGCTCGTTGATGGCATTCACTTCTTGAGCGATTTTAATCAGAGTTCCCCGTTTGTCCGGATCTTTGGCTAAAGAAAACCACATGACGGTACAGTAACCAATCACGTCACAGTATGAAGGTTTCACGTCATTTAAACAAAACAGATACAGTTAATGCCTTATACCAACAGCTCGAAGCTCCAGGAGTCTTTTGATCACAGAGATTTTGTTGTTAATATGTTGTGTCACTTCTTCAAGCTCACAGTGATTCATAGCTCTTTAACTAGAAACAAAGAGATTATGGGTAAACAAGCTCGTGTATTCAAACGCATGGGTCAGATTATCTAAAACAAAGACAGTCCAAACCAGAAGTGGGAAGATTAACAAAACAGTGAAATACACAACATTGATAGACAGATTTTTTTTTAAAAGAGGAAGTGACGTTGTTTCCACAGATGTGTCACTTTACTCACAGCTGATTGGTCGAATTTGATTTGCCATGTCTTACCCTGAACCAACAGTTACCATGACGATGAAGATCGCTGAAAACTATAAAACTAATATTCTTGACACCGGAAACAGAGTTTGGTCAAATTAAAATTAAACTTACTCAGGTAGCAACCAAAACTGGTTGTGCAACAGGCTGCAGTTATAGTGCGCGCTCCCGATAACAACACAACCAGTGTTTGACAGACTGCAGCGAGATGACACTGCGCACAAAACACTGTATAAAACATGGTTTAAACACTTTTTAACAGCGGCTTAGCAGTTCTTTCTGTCTATTTTGTCTTGAATTTTATAACAGCAGCACAGGCCTCACAACAGTCCATATTCTCCGTCGGTAAAAATAGACAATTGTGCTAGTCGCAAAGTGAGCTACATTCAGGCTTGGTCTCGATCTAACAACAATCGCACATATATCGGCAAGATTATCAGTTAAGAATAAAAATGCAGTTATGATTATTGATACTTACCTTTATCAAAGGTAAAGGGGAACTCTTAAATGTATCAGAAATGTGGATGTGGATAATATGTCCTCTCAGTACGCGCCAACATTTAAACGCAACACGCGCACGTCGTATGCGGCTTCTGATTCGTCGCCGCAGTTTCGTCACAGTGAGCCATAGAGTTTCTTTAACAATTAAAGTTGTATAATTTGTTGTAATTTTATACTTTTTTATATTATTTTTATTTATTTTTTATATAGTTTATGTTTCTTGGAATGTTTTGTATACTATTTACTATTTACTATTTGTTATTTGTTTTGTTTGTTGTGTTCAGATTTTGTACTTAATAAAATAAATAAATAAAATAAAACACCTGTAAGTTTACCTTTATTTTACCTTTTGGATTGAACATCTCTTTGTCATTGTTATGTAGTTAAATTATTTTTTCCTGAATCAATGCAGTGCTTGGCAATCTATTATAGTCATAGTAACGCTTTGTCCATAACTGCGAATCTAATCACCGAAATGCAGGTTTTTTAAAATACTTGTTTTAGGTGTGTTGGGTTAAAAAAGCTGAATGCAAGATTAATTAAACTGATCTAGATCCAGATCAAGGCTAGATTTTCTGAGGTCAAGATTAAGACCAGAAAATCCATAAAGCACAGAAATGTATAGTTATTTAAATACACACATTGAGATCTAAAAGAAATCTATTTTAAATAAAAGACACATTGTAATCTAGCAATCTAGTCATTTAGAGTCAGTAGGTTGATGTATTTATTTAGTTAATAAAAAAGTCACAAACTGACTGTGGTTTTGTCTGATACTCTATCTGAGACCCAAGACACTGAGCAGGTGTGGTCAAATTTCTGTGGTCTTAGGAGGTCTTAGGGTCAAGACCACAAAGTACAAACTTTGAAAATGAGCAAACAAAACTTACAAGAACTGTTTTTTTTTACTCAAAATGTTCCGTCAACACATACAAAAACTCACAAATCAAACATACACAAAACACAGTATTACAGTATTCTTACCAGGTACATAAGAAACACACATATCTGCTTATACACAGTTTTTTGCAGGTAGCAGGTAAAGCACATTTCAATGTGCTACGGTATTTCTTTCAAATTCAGTCAGGTGTCACAACATCAC
>JAZGTK010014670.1:0-13606 GCA_036877625.1 Ambastaia sidthimunki
ATGCAATTCCAGAACCATTAAGAAAATTCCCAAAATTCACTGATGTCTTTGCATATTAGGTTAAAATAGAAGAAAAGTATTTTCATGTGTAAAAATGGCCTTGAAGTCTGCAAAGCATCAAATTCTTGGAATTCTGTTTAAAACAGCAACTACTGAATTTTCTAGGAATGCTTCTAAGAAACTGAGCTGGAGAAACATACTCCTCTGTTTTTCTTTCTTCTCTTTCTTTTTTCTCTCCTTCTCCTTCTTCTTTTCTTCCTTCTCTCTCTTTTTCCTCTCCTTCTCTTCTTTCTTGTCCTCGTCGTCGTCATCATCGTCGTCTCCGCCCCCGAGCAGAGTGAAGATGATGCCGGTCTGAGAGTTCACGCCCACCGCGGTGACCAGCATCTTTCCAGAACCCTCCATCACGTGTGTGCCTGAGACAAACAGGTGTGCAAGGTACAGATGAGACATTCATCGCAAATGTTCCTGGATATATTTAACATGGATTTGTTTCTTGTATTCACACTTTTTCCAGCTATTTAGCTTTTATGTGGATCTAATAAGGAAGAGGCCAAACCTGAGAGAAGCATGGGATCTTTGTCCAGCGTTTTCTTGACATGGTCAGACTCTCCGGTGAGGGAGCTTTCGTCGATCTTCAGATCGTTGCCTTGGATCAGAACACCGTCGGCAGGAAGGAGGTCACCTGCGGAGGACAGATGGAGAACACAGGAATGTTATGGAAACGTTCAGGGACTCTGCGGAGGACAGATGGTTTTGTCTGAGACGCAACAGACAGGTGTTTGCAACGCAAGCCAAAAAGAGGCTTTCAATCAAGCACAAAGGCTACCAAACAACAACAAACGACAAAACAGCATTTTATGTGACTTTTAAATTAGTGATTACAACGCCACATTTTTTAAAAATACAAATATATGCAAGGACGAATCATTTCATCCATATTAAAATTCCCAAAATGTTACCGTATTTTACTTGAGCGACGTCTCCAACAACAATCTCGGACACAGGAATCTGGATGACCTGGCCGGCTCGGACCACAGTAAACCTCTGCTCCTGTTCGATGCGACTCTGCAGCCCGCGAAACTGCTTCTCTTTGCTCCAGTCGTTAAACGCCGTGACGATGACAACGCAAACCACGGACAAGAGAATAGCGGCACCCTCGATCCAGCCGGCCTCAGCCTCCCCTTCATCTTCAACTCCCCCAGCTGCCCTACCGCAGTCTGCACCAATAACACAGTTACCGTAAATAATGGGCACTTTGAAACCTTATAATTCAGTAAAGTTTGTGATTCAGTAAAGTTTGTGATTTAGAAGATACAAGACACATGAGTGCACCACTAATGGCAACAAATGAAATCTTAAAAATAAATGTTTTCAAACTGGTTTTCCAGAACACGCCCCTTGTCTGCAATTGGTCGGACAAACAGACAGCCCTGCCCTAAACCCACGCTATTGGTTAAGCCAGCGCTGCTGGGCTGGTTTATGAGGGAAAAATCAACCTATGGCTTACTTAATTTTCTGTTCAATTTGAAGTTTACAATTAAATTTCCAATTAAACGTCCTGCTGCTAATGCACTAGCACTCAGTTAAAAACACTTTTAAAAATTGTGTTTTTTTCTAAAAAACCATCTAAGTGAGCTGAATGGATAATAACGTAACGTTACCCTCAGGTCATGCCAGTTTCAATTTGTTCCAGTTCTGAGCAAAAAAAAAATCAAGGCATGTCATTCCCAGGAACGTTAAAGCCACACGGATACTCACGTTCTCGTTCCGTATCAGGAGGTTTATAGAAGGAAAGGCCTAAAGATATTATGGCTGCAACTTCCAAAATAATCAGAGTCACATCCTGCAAAGCTTCCCAGACTAACTGAAGGAACGTTTTGGCTTTTTTAGGAGGTATAAAATTCTTCCCGAATTCTTCTTTTCTTCTTGTGATGTCATCAGAGCCACCACTTAAACCTAGAAGTTGAGAAACAGAAGAAGAAATATTATCACGGCTTCGGTTGCAAAAATGTGATTCTTTCGTCACAAAGCTGGATTTAAAAAATATAAAATAAATGTTTTACGTTTTTTCTTTGTCTTGCTACCAAGTCAAATACAATCAGGGTTTAAGGGACATATCACCATTCCATGTCTTAAATTTACATTTGGTTTATATTCATGATATACATTTGATCAGTCTGTACGCCTTCTAGGAATCAAATCCACAATCTTGGGGCTTCATAACTCAGATCTACTGATCAGCTGATCACCAACAACTGTAATTCAACCCACAAACACAGCTACATACTACAGCTCAATTTGTTCCGTTTTAGATTTTGTTTAGTTATAAAACACTTCAATGCAAATCCAACTGAATTTGCATGTTACTTTGGAATTCTTGGGAAGCAAAAAACGGATTTAACAAAACATTCCAAGAATTTTCGGAATTTTCCTATAAGCGACCAAGAGAACAGCATGAAAAACACACTGTATAATCTCTCTCTTCCTTCTTTTGCTCAATTCCGAAATGCTGGTTCTCTGCCCCCACAAAGGTTTACCCACTCCTGGCAAGGGCAAATATGAGCGTAAACCCTGTGCCAGGGAGATTAGAGCGAGGCACAGCTACGAAGAGCCCGTCTCATTCCCGCAGTTTGAGGTGACGGGATTACATGAGGTAAACAGATCGGGCCCCACCTGTCACAAATACAACGGTTGGTTACGGCACATAACAAAACCAGATGTGTCTGAACAGAAGGATAAGCCAATGCAAACCAAACACGATGGACACCACAGTACAGCTACACAAAATCAAGCCTTAATCGGACAAAATTGGACTGATAATCAATGAAAAATCATATTTAGGGACACGTATTATAACGCATGTAAATGAAGGAGACGTGCGTGAGCATGTTTTTGGCTGAAATTGTCAAGGGAAACATAAGCTGATCATGGAGTTAGACAAATGATTGCAGTTGAATATGCTGAAATATTATGATGAGGGTTTATATGTTCAAAAAACAAGAGCTCCAAAATCCAGACCTTGATAATCTCGTCCTACAATAAAGTAAAAGTCAGTAACAAATGTCAGATATTTCAAGTTCCAATAATAATGTTTAAATGAACATCTATTGGCAGACAATAAATATTTATGGTCTCTTATAGGGTCAAAAACATGCATGCTAACATATAACACAAGTGCTTGAAAACAAATGCCTGAAACTGCTAATTGCTAATTACTCGTTTAGCCAACGCCTTTATCCGAAGCAATTACGGTAAAGACACGACAGTTTTCCGACCAGCAGTGACCTGACGTGTTTGTCTGTCTCAAGGGCAGGATGGTGAAAGTTCATGGATCAAACCTTGTGGGTTTGAACCTACAACCTCTCCATTATCAGCTTTACCCATCTTCACCAAATCCCATTGGCTGAATAACACCAGAGACAGAGTAGAAGGTGGACTGCTCATGGAAAGTTAATGATAGAAACTCTTGTCATGGTAAATGTATGGACAGTGAGTCTTAAGTATAAGCAAAATGTATGATATTATACGTATAACACATAATAATAATTAGGAGCTAGACAAAAGCCAAGACGGCTTCCAACTGAACTGACTTGACTTACCTAGACCCAACTAATTTAAAAGAGTTATTTACCCAATCCAACCAAATATACCAACACAAAACGGGCAAGTTAACATGTAATGTTTTGTGTACAACAATGGTAGCAAAAACAATATTTACCCTCGATCGGTGATGATTTTAACCTGGCGCAGAGTCCCTGAACGTTCCCATAACATTCCTGAATTCTCTGTAATCCATCTGTTCCTCTGAGTTCCATGAGAGAACGCAGCTCCTTAAGCGTGCAGCCAAACTCTCCATTATGATTGGCTTCAGCCCTGTACTTGGAACCACGAAATGAGTTTTTGGCCATGTTCCTTCTGAAGAACACCCAAAAATTGGCAGGTAAGTGGCTTCCCTTAGGGCAAGCAAACTATCCAGAAAATATCCAGAAAATATCCAGAGTTTTCCATAAACAGGTTTTATTCCTCAGCGGCGCAAAGACGACTTTCCCAAAGACAAAACAGGTGTGCTTGGAAAGCCATTTGAGTTTGATTTCGTATCTTCTCACATCCTGGTCTGATCAGTCACTCCAGGTTCAGATCACCAGGTGGGCACCAGTTTACATCTGAAAACCAAAAACACAGCAATTAAATCAACTCCGGTTTGCGTCTGAACGTCAGGTCCATTACAAGCTCTGCCGTTCCGACGCCAACATACGTGAAACATTCCTGAAGTCAACATCTGATTGGCCGTATCGCTCCTGCCATCACATCAACGTGTTTATTCTTGTACCGTTACAAACGCCAGAACAAATGACACCACTGTCAATCAAAAAGGAAGTGACATCAAGAATAATGTGTTTAAAGATGATGTTGATTGGTTTGGAAAGTGTCGGCTTTCATAATGGTCCTTCGGGGGAAAGATTGTTAGGACTGCTTAAGGAACGGAATTCTAAAATTAGTTCGGTTACATAAAACCATCATTTTCCTGGAAGGGAGCCGTCAGTGGCTACGAACATGACTTCAAAGTTATGTTAGAGGATTTTTTTTATCTATTGTTTTATTCTTTTGAAACATGGAGTAAAATTTTAGGGCTTTTAAAAATGAATTATCAAATGAAGAAATGTAATAAAGCAATTATTCCAGGAAAGATCTGCAAAGAATTATGGGATTGTTAGGAGCATAAACTGTAAATAATGTTAAAGCAGTGGAGACATATTTAGTTCTTCATCTGACCAGTTATTATTTGACTTCTAAATCCCGCTCAAAGGTCACGGGCCCCACAACAGGTTCTGATTAACATGGATAAGTTTGGAATTGCAGGAATATCATATTTGTTTAGCTGTTTAAAAGCCTGGGGGTTATTTTTACATTTTATCAGCATCACATTGCAAGCATTCATGCATTTATTTATTAATTATTGGCCCAACAACAAAACCCAACCTTGCTAAAACATGACACCAAACTACGCCAAAACACACTGTAATTGGTTATAAAAACAATAGCAAATTTAAAAAATACTCACCGATTTGTTTTATACATCCATTCCTGCAACAAACAAAACCAGCGTCTATTCCAACACTATCACTCGTGCGGTTTCAAAAGAGCTTCTTTGAAGAAACTTTAACAATTGTGTGACACGTCTCACAATAGCCCAAACAACACCAAACTTGGTTACAAAGTGAAATTCCGAATTCACTTCCAATGATTTGACCTTCACTGAAGAGTCTCCAGGAACACAGTCTCCATTAGAGGAAAAAAGCTTGCGGAATGATTATCTCAGGAAAGCTTCTTGCTTAATCTAATTAGCCAATCTGTGGCGGTAGTGAGGCACACGGCCTGGGCTAAAGTGTGGGAAGAGATGCTGCGGAAATGTACTTTTGTACACAGACAAACATATTTACTCATTCCCGTATAACCTCTGAGGTCTATGTGACATAAGGTCACAATTTTATTATAAAGTCATGTATGATTTGGTTAAAACTAGCTGTGTAAGGTTGCACAATTCTCAAAGAAATTCTAAATACCAAATCACACCACGTCCTAAATTCACACAGCTCAGTCGATTGTGGAAAGAATAGATTTGTAAAAGTGAATTATACAGTTGCTAACAAATCCTATATTTACTCATCCTGTGAGCTGAACGTGTGAGTCACACTTTCACATGACGCTAGAAGTGAAATCTTACTGTCTAAATGGAGCCACAAAGTAAGACGTCTTCTTGAATTAGCATAACCATTACCAAACATGACTCCATTACTACATATTTTCACTGCAGAACAACAAATACAACATAAGACCCCGCAAACATACTTCTTTCTCCAACATAAGTAATATTTAACTAACAAATATTTAACTTATTCTTCTTTTCTCATATAGCTGCTATATAACCCTATATATAAATACCTACTATATAAATATATATGGGCCTACTGTATACTTTCCCTTTGTAATGACATAAAAACATGATAAATTTATTTATTTATTTTATTTATGAGCTAAAGGTGGAAAAAAACGCAGATCTTATGGACCAAAAGCAGAAAGCAAGACAGTTACGAAGTCAATATGCGGTCAATGCAAAATCCTTTCAAAGAATAAAAACTATAAGCTGTTAAACTTCGATACGATCATTTTTGATCATGCAGAAAACACTGTGAAACGATTTAACAATGTTTTTTCTACGTTGCATAATGTGGAGAGAAATTTGTTGATCCAATAGCGGAAATAAACAGTAACAAAGTTGCATCAATAAAACCTTTAACGCTATACAACGAAAGACATTGTGGCCTAATTTATATTTTGATTTCCCAAATGCAAAATGATTAAAAAACATTGAAAACACCAAAAGACAAAGTCACTAAAGTGCACAGAAGCGAAAACCACGTAAATTCATTGTGATTTGCAATAAATAAAAGTCATTTGGCTCCTACTGTAAAAATGGTATAGTAATGCATCAACGCCACGCGTTACATACATCGCATGTGTACTCACTTTGAACTGGCGAGCGTCGTCGGCTCCGCTTGGCGTCCGTCGCGTCGCGTCGCGGATCTACGACTCGATCCGTAACGACCCGCCCACGAGCGCTGGATAACATTGACGTCAGAGGCGCGGCTCGGGATTTAACCGGAGCGCCGATTGGCGACCCGTGTCCCAGGTACAGGTGTCGTGCTTGTTGAAACAGCTGTCAGCTCCAGCAACCAGCTGAGACACCGACATCTGATCGCTCCCAGGACGCACCGGTGGGACAAAACGTTGTGTTATTGGCGGCCAGAAGAGACTGGAGCTTATTGTCCAGCCACATGTAATACTTCAATCAATAGGTTATAGATCTCTTGACAGTGAACAGGGATTAATGAAATACAAGGTGGGATGGACGATTCTTGCTCATTGTGTAATAAAAAAATAAAATGCTTTAGTTCAATGTAATCTCAACATCATCCGTTCATACCAGAAAGACATTTTAAAATCCATCCATCACAAACAGAAAATGTGTTTGATTTCATTGCACGTAAGAAAGTCACAAAATATCGAAGAAAAGGGTCGGTACTTATGTTCTCTGAGTAGCCTTTGCCGTAAGATAAACCGACCTCTAGTCGCTGTGTGATCGATAGGAGCTGGCAAAATAAAAACAGCAGAAATGTTTGTGATATGTAAGTGTGTGCGAGTTGTTTTGTGGGGCAGAATGAGCTAAAAGCTTGTGGTGTTTCTCACGCGCTGGCACGCGAGTGTTTAACTCCACTGCTCTGTCTCAGAAACGGTAGAGAGCATGACCTCGCTTACACAGGATTAGCTATAAATAGTGCTTCCTATCCGCTGGGCTACAGCACGGCCGGCTCTTGTAACGCGGGCTCCATCACTAAACCCACAGCTTCATAGCCCAGGGCTGAGCATCAACCCCTACATCAACCTCTCTCAGATTAAGGCTCAAACCTCACCTGTCCCGTACCTGCATTAATACATCTACATCTTATGATGAGACCTGAGAAATCTGCATATGAGATGTTCTTGGTAATGGCTGATATTGGATTAGAACAATTGATCTGAGACTTCTGCCGTTCTAATGTGATTTATCTTCATCCTAATTCTCCACATCATCATTCTGAACCCATCGATGTCCCTCCCCCAGCCACGCCTCTGGAAAGTTAGAGATCAGGCCAAGCCCCGCCCTCCCGTATCATCTCGCCATGGCGATGACGCCTGATGATGTCAAACCCTGCCCACACGTGTAGTCGTCTAGCCGTACGGCGTGAAATGATGCTAAGCGCACCAGGCATGTATGCCCTAACATTCACAACCATTCACGTGCACAAACGCTCACTGTCATAGGATTACACAGAAGACACACACAAACAAGCAAACACACACACACACACACAGCGGGATTACCAACATAGTTCCACACAGACATAGCAAGATTACAGAGACACATTCAACCCCCTTTTCCACACACACACACACACACACATACACACACACACACACACAGGATACAGACAGCAGGATTAGAAAGAGACACAAATTACAATACTAATCTAATGTGAATATCAAATGCATTATGGACAAACATCAGTGCAATTAAACAAATAAATGTGTGTATTGGACCTTAAAGTGTTAGTTCAGTCAAATATGAAAATTCTATTATAATTTACTTAATGTTTTAAACCTGTATGACTTTCTTTCCATTTGTGGAACACAAAATGAAACATGTGGCAGAATTCAGTCCCTATTAGATTTTCCTGGAAATTTCTTTCTCACAAAGCAAAGAAAGTCACACAGGTTTAAAACGACATGGAGGAGAAAACACAATACAACACAAGTTTCATTTTTTGTGTGTGAACTTTCCCTTTAAATACACGTCTAACCATGATAACATGATAAATAACTTTTATCAGTACAAGTTCCCTGGGATTCAAACCCACAACCTTTGCACTGCTAACGCCAACTGCTAACCAGTTGAGCTCCAGTAACACATCCAGAGGCTGGTTTTAATTCATTATGATAGTTTTGGCTCCTTCCTGGGGTGAGGGACAATGTTTGTACATTAAATGTTGGGATTCTAAGGAACGCAGGTTTGAGATTTAATTGACACAGATGGGTCAATCAGTCTGTCGGAATGCCCAAATCACTCCAGCTGTAGCAAAACTGGAATTATCCCACACAAACACATCCGTGCCACCCACAGAACAGGACGGGAAAGACGAACATGCCACACACACTTCATTTGCAAGCACGCACATACACACCGTCACAGAATAACCTCACTAATCTTCTCTCAATGGTTTAAACCCACTGAAGGAGCTTAATAATTTAAGAGGAAAACAGCATCAGTACTTTTAAAGACATATTCGGAGAGATTAGCCCCCCTGCTCCAACCCGGACAGCACCGACAACAAAAGACACCCTTCATATTACAAAAATGATGATGCAAAATGCATTCCAATTCCATTATGATTAAAAATCCCTTAGTACAGCACCCACAGGTGGCGCTGTTGTGCTTAGTGTAATACACTTCAAATATTTGCAACATTTGCAATATTAAAAAAGCAATATTTGCTTTTTTCCTATTTTTAAAACCTGCTTTTTTTCATCTATTTCTTTCCATTCTTTGTTAACAATTACCCAGCTAACAATGTGTTTAGTTATCCGAACGTTTCCATTAAGTATAAACATTAATTGGAAAGTTCCAGGAATGTCCAAAATTCCCAGTTTTTAGACGTTGTATAAATGCTACGGCTTGGTTATAAGAACGTTATTCAAACTTCTTTTTTTTATTATGTTTAGTTATTTTTAATTACTTATTTTCATAATGTTTCCTAAACATTCCACTAAAAACTTAGGAATAACGCTTTTGATATATGATACATAGCGTTTAAAAAAGTTCTGCTAATGCAAGAAAGAATGCAAACGTTTTGATCACGTCGAGAGAACGTTTAGAGAACATTAGCCAACGTTCTGAGAACATGCCAGGTTAGCTGGTTAATTGAGGAGTTGTATGCTGACAGGACTTGTTGACTGTTTCTTTATTAGGAAACAAACCGCCTTTATTATTAATAGTTTGGCACAAGCCTCTATAGGTCAAGCTAAGACTTCTGGGGTCCCACAACACTGCACAATAACACACATTATATATTTCCTCCTTTTTCTATGTCAGTTTATTAATATATATGCTAAGAAGCTGATGATTTAGGTTAAATAAAGGAGTGTCATATAATATTTAGTCCAGCATGTCTCTGTGTAACCATCAATTTGTATTGAATTCCCATTCCTGGTTATCTGGGAATACAGAACAAAAATATTGATGATTGATCTCGCCCTTAAGGATCATATACAAACAATCTTGTATAATTTTAAACAGTTAGTATGTAAGTTATGTGTTGTGCATTGATGTGCTGTTCGTGTTTTGTCGTTTGGTACCTTTCATTTCTGTTTTTAAAGCTGCAGCCTCTAACTTTTGCCTCACTGTCGCCATCTCTGCTTTAAACACAAAACTGCAGGTCATTTTACATCCTTTGCATTATATGTGTCGAAGTCAAATGAAGACAAACTTCAGACCCGACAGTTTAAACTATAAATCATTATTATAAACTTACCATTGGGAATCAGGGAAAGGTAAGGAGGCTGATCTGTTATATTTCTGCTCAATAACATATTTAATGTTATTGTTGCTTTTGTAAACAAATACAGATTTCACTACTAAAACAACAGGGTGGCAAAAAGTTTGGTGGGCTCACTGAGCTCATTTAAATGTCTGTGCGTTTTTTGCCCTATTTAAACATTTGCACACTAAAATTATAATTTCTTAAATATTTAATCTCCGCTTTTTGTGTAAATATTTGCATCTAACAAATGTATGAAACCCCAGCAATCTTCAACATAGTTAAAAACCCATCAAGACACCACAAACGGCTGTGATTGGTTCGTTCTTAACAGCGTTGAGTAAAGTAACAGGTATCACTCGACAATGACGTCTAGCGTTGCTACCCACCACAATGAATGGACAATAATTTCAGAAAAATAATAACTTTCATAACAACTAAATAAAAAAAATACAGCAAAGTGTTAAAATGAGACCATTATTATTTAGATATATCGAAACTGACAAATTAGAGACTAGCTGCGTCCCGCCCCATTGAGTATTTTTACAAAATAAAAATGATGTAAAATAGGTTAATTTAAAGTTGTTCAGTTGTGTTAAAAAAACTGAAAAGTGTCGAGATTTTAAGCATTTCAAAGTTTATTTTTATATTGCTGTTTTTCCAGACTCATACCGACTCCCTGACAAGGGCACTTAGTAGCCAGCCTATGTAGGCGGTTTTCGGACGGCGCCATTTTAACAGGGTGGGAATGATAACAGAAGCTCACTGCAAACGTGCACTATTAAGGGCCCTAGAAATCTATTTTACGAAGTGATATAAAATATGGATTCATCGTCGTCCAGCTCCAAACTCATCTATAAAAGTAAGTGGTTGGTTACGTGTCGGGTGAATGGTAAAGGCGATCGTAAGGTTAACTAACTAGCTGTTTGTGTGCAGTGTCTGCTGAAGACATCAAGAAACTGATACAGCTGCGATCCACCAATTCTGCGCTTTTTGATGGCAGGAAAAATTCATCTAAAACCGCCTGGACGTGAGTTATCGCACCAAAACAACCGTGTCGTGTGTTATATCACAGCTTATATTCCTAATAAAAGTTTTCATTGATTTTTTTCAGTGCAATTCTGAGAGAAATGGGGCTTGAGGAAAAGATGACAACTGAACAGATCGCCAAAAAGTGGGAAAATCTCAAAGCAAGATATAAGGTTGGACTCGTTGCAATACCTGAATAAACAAATTTAGGTTGTGAGAACGTTTCCATTAAGTAACAATGTTAAACATATCATTTTTAATGTTTTAGGAATGTTCAAAACGTCCATTATTTTTAGACGTTGTATTAACGTTATTCTTTGGTTGTAAAAAACATTATTCAAACATTTTTTCATTTTTTCAAATGTTCCACTAACAACTTAAGTATAAGCTTTGACATATGAAGTATAGCATTAAAAACTTTCCACCAACGTTACTGCAAGAACATTGTTTGATAAACGTTATCCAACGCTCTGAGAACGTTCCCTGTTCGCTGGGCTCTTGTGTCATTTAAACAACACAAGATAATATGCAACAATTTAAGGTTTTAACGATTTATTTATTGCCAGGATGCAAAATACCCTCCTGTTGGCGTGGAGAAAAACCCCACTTGCTGGAAATGGTTCAACCTCATGGATGAAGCCCTGGGTGAAGATTTCGATGAAAAGATCAGCCAGGCAGTGACCCCGTCCGTCGCTGTCAGCGATGAACCGCCACAGCCAAATAAACGGTTACGGCAAATCAAAGTCGGAGGGGAAATACTGGAATTCTTGGAAGAGGAGGGAACTGCGTTAAATGTAACACCGGTAACCAAACCGCGTTTGGTTAAGCAGGGCAAACTCAAGGGCAAACAAAGCGGGACAGAGAGTCTGGACGTCATGAGGACAAAACTTCAACGAGAGAGACAACTTCTGGAAAAGGAGCTCGGAAGCCTGGAAAGAGAAAAGGCTCTTTTAGAGCGGGAAAGGGCCCTGGCGGACAGAGAAAGAGCCGCGCTTCAGAGAGACAGAGCGCAGCTGGAGAAAGATAAAGCGGCCGTGGGGAGAGACAAAACGTCTCTGGAACAGGACAAAGTTCGACTTGAGAAGGACAGACAAGCTTTGCAGAGGGACAGACTGGCTCTTGAAAGAGACAAAAGATCACCGGATTTCGTGAATCATGTGAACAGCAGCCCAGGATGTAACGGATTAGACTGTTGCCACGAAAAGAATAGAGAAAAATTAATCCATTTACTTGAAAGGGTGATTGAAAAGATTTGAAACAAGCTGGGGATGGAAAAAAGGACAATGCTAATGCAAATACTGTATAGGGAATATTGAAACGCTTTATTTGTTGTTGTCTCTGTGGTCCGGGGATTTTTAAACATCTAAACTTTGTCAGTAAATATTTTTTGGTATTCTGCGCTCTGTGAGTGATCGTGTGAAATTTATACACCTGACATGTATAAATTAAAATGTTTTTCAGTTTCACATGAAGTGTAAGATGTTAAACGTCGGACGAGTCTTTTTTCTTAAACTGAAAGTTTTTTTGGGGTTTGTTTACTGATTTTTAAACATTGATATGTCTGACTCCAAGAACAACCTAAAGTGAGACGTTTTATATCTCTTAAGAATTGTAATATAACATTGTAAAAATCTTACAATACCGGTTTCTGTTAGTACACTATTTGTGCTGTACAATAAATGTAAAAGAAGTTGATATCTTTGCATATATTAAACATTTATGGATTGACAAACAGCTCATTGTGGTGGTAGCTATTAATAGTAATAATAGTAATAAATAGATAATAAAAAATAGTTGTTAGTGTGTTACAATGTGTTTTTTGCAGATACTCTCCAGGCCGCTAGAGGGCGAAACTGTGGCGCATTTTCTCCATCTGTCAGAAACTGACCGGCCGCGAAGAAGAAACGCTGCAGAGAAACAAACAGTCGTGCAAGAAGTTCAAGTAACAGAAAAATCGCGACATTATTTTATACCTTATAAAAGCGATTTCTAATATTTTCCACTTTTTTTGACCGTAACAATGTCGCAACCGGTTCAACAATGTAAGTGCGACCATGCATAGAAAAGTTTAAAAGGTTTCTGTTACTCATAATCGAAGGTGGTATTAACTTTATATCAAATGGTCTAAATGAACGTGTTTAATGAATTATTACTATTAATACACACTGACGTTTTAGATCAGCATGTGAACTTGTGATCAAACATCAAATCTGTTTTAGGGTCTCATAAAGACACGGAGACGCTGATCAGGTGGCGAATGGCTAATGGATATTTATTCTCAGGCTGGAGAAACACTTGCAGAAATGGCTGGGAGTATGTACCGACTCATGCAGATCATTTAATAATACTAATAATTGCTAGTTAGTCAATAACTAGTAAATACTTAAGCAGCATGTATCATTCTTAGTTGATGTTAATTACAAAAGAATCAAACGTGTTAT
>JAZGTK010014671.1:0-13606 GCA_036877625.1 Ambastaia sidthimunki
AATAAATGTAAAATATCTACTTCACTCCAGCCTGACTGAACCAGAAGATTTTCTCGGCCTGTATTGGAGAATGAAAGGACACTGCCATCCTGCGCTTAGATGTTGTATTAACATTAAAAAACATTCTACTAACATTACTGAAATGTTTTCACATGTTTAAGACAAGCTATACCATTAAACCGCAACACACATGACACAACAATCAAACCTTTGACCAACAGAACATAAGATACGACCACTTCATATTCTGTCCTTCAGCAACAACGAGCCGCTAACAACCCACGTGACTTCCTGAACTCAACTTTTGAGATACGGTTTCTCACACTTATGGAATCGTGCAGGCATGTCTCACAATAGTCTGAAACGGTAAACAGTATTTCTCCAGCGGAGAGCAGTTATTCTTTCTGCTGTTGAAGTGTACGGCCTCTTTACATCAGCGTGTTAGCGTTCTGCCTGCAGGAAAAGCTTAACTGCTTAACTCTATTGTCATTGCAAACTCTTCCACACTGCTCACTGCTGAGGCACGCTGACAAAGCACTGTAGAAGAAAAAAAGACCTCGGCCAAGCAGCTGTGGCCCGCCACAGAGGAAGCACTCAGCCCGGCTCGCCTTTTATTCGTCTCGTGAGACGGAGTTCTCCAGGAGGCAAGAACATGGCAGGAAATCCTTGCATGCTGCCACTCTTGCATGCTGGCCGTCTGCAGCCGTCTGGGCCTGCAAGCTGCCGAGCAGGGCTGAGGCCGCCTCTCTCGCTCATGTTAAATTAATCTGCCATCAGTTCCCTGAGCTGGGAGGCAACACAAGGCTACAATCTCTAAAGAACATCTCCTAATTGCCTGCAGACCTTAGCAGGGCTACGTACCAACCCAGCGTACAATTTTAGGTTGTGAGAACGTTCACCTAATGTTTGAGATAAGTAATAAAACTTGTTCTTAAGAAAACATTTTAAAATGTTCCACTAACAATTAAGAATGAAGTTTTTTCATATATATATATATATATAAAACATAATCTCATCTACTAACATTATTGCAAGAACTTTTGATAAATTTGAGAGAACTTTTAAAGAACAATAGCCAACGTTCAGAGAACATTTCTAAATTGAAAATATTAATTGGTGTTGGCCCTCAGCAGGTGATCTTTCACTGTTATGGAGGTCTTTGTGAGTCGAGGATGGTTACCATGATGATGGAGTTCAAACCTGTTAAAACAGGAGGGGCCGTTTCTCTGTGATGAACAGGATGAGTGGCCGTCTGAACAGGAAGTGCTTCCACAAACAATAATCAGGAGTGGGCATCCATTTAAAGACCTAAAACCCGTTTCCTCTAGAGAACGTTTCTCAAACTCTGGTCTGTGAAGGACTCAGCAGTTCTTCAACTTGATGAGATGAATAAAAATATAAGATGTAAATATAATAAAATGTATTAAATAAATTAACTGTCTAGGTTAACGTGGACTTTATGATAAAGTGTTTTTGTTGTCCCACAGTTATACATCATTGTATTTATTAACTAACAGTAGCAGTTTATGTCATTTTAATGACATATAAGAACAAGAAGACATTCAAATACGAATCATTGTTTCTCATTTATGTTTAATACATGAAAAGGTTTGAGAACCAATGTTCTAGAATCTAGAACACAAATGTCAGTGGAAACATACATCAAAGCCTTATGACACCTCTCTGTTTTGGCCACATACAGACAGATAATTTTGGATATCCTGTTAGCTTGTTTTCCTATTAGCCTGGAGCCTTTCTGCATGCTAAAAATACCTAGTCAGCAATCTGTAGAAAGACTCCCTCAGGTTATTGACCTACACATCGATTGGTGAGAGCCATTATATGACACGTTGAAGCCACAGGGCACCACGTTTCTTCCACATTAACCTCTGTGAGAACTTTACCCCAGCTAACAGGGAACGTTCTTAGAATGTTGGCTAACGTTCTCTCAAAGTTTTCCAAAAATATATCAAAAACATTATTCTTAAGCTGTTAGCGGAACATTTATAAACTGTTACAAAATTATGGGTTAGGTAAAAATAATGTTCTTACAACTAAACAATATAAAAACTGGATGTTTTGACTGTTCCTAGAACTTCTCTAGAACATTTTTAGCATTTGTCAAGTAATGAAACATTAGGGAAACATTCTTACAACCTCAAATTGTTAGCTGGACTGGTCTCAGTTATCAGCCATTTTATTTGGGTCAAAGGTCATTTGGAGTAGAAGAGTTTTGTTCCACACACACACACACACACACACACACATACATGTATGAAACATTTACCCTCGTACTTCTCAAATCTTCCACACAGGAAGAGGAGCGACTGACTAACACCCCAGACAACAGAAGGGGGGGGCGTCTTCCTTTTGGTGAAGACACGCGGCGGCCCCTCCCTTCCCTCCACTTTACCAGTCCCAAGTCACCAGGGAGCCGTCCACACAATCTTACTGGGGTTGTGAACACTCAGCCTGCCTAAACGTGCTTACAGAATCACAGGAAATGACCCGGAGAGGAAGAAATCGTTCATCGCCAACGTATGCTAGCGGCTTCCCAACAGGGAACATTCTCGTAACGTTGGCTTATGTTCTGTAAAAGTTCTGTCAAGTTATCAGAAAGTTCCTGCAGTAACGTTAGACAATGTTTTAACGTTATATATCAAAAACGCTTCTTTTTAATTTATTAGTGGAATGTTTTTAAAATGTTACAGATTTAAAAAACATTCTTACAACCAAGCAGTAACGTTAATACAATGATTATAAAAGATTCCTACAAAATTTCTAACATTGCTTGCTGTCATGCTGCCTCTGTGTTTCACAATGAACAGACAGACTTATCAAGACATTATCAAATATCAAAACACAAGATGAACGTACTGTTGAAATCTGGTTTTGTTGCTCAGCTGTCTGTAATGCAAAATGGCTTTAAACACGTTACGGTCTAACTGCATGTGTACTTAACTGATTACAGTGGAGCCACTACAGTGTTTATTTTATGATTTCTGTGTGTAAACACATAAACGGGAAAATCTCAAATCCACCCATTTTTAAATGAAGATCTTTGCATTAGAAATATGAATTTAAGGAGAACTTGCAAAGGTCCTACACAGGTAGATTTTACGCTTGATTTGCTGCTGTGCCCTCAGAAAAATGGCATAACCCAACAATTTTAAGTTGTAGGAAAGTTTCCCTAACGTTTCCATTAAGTAACAAAAATGTTAAAAGTTCTAGAAACGTTTAATACGTCCAGTTTTAGACACTGTATTAATGCTATTGCTTGGCTATATAAACATTATTCAAACCTTTTTTAATTCTGTAACATTTTTAAAACATCCACTAACAATTTAAGAATAACATTTTCATATATACAACATTTAAAAGCATTCTACTAACGTTACTACAAGAACGCAACTTTTCAAGAGCAGGATACCACTACAACACTAAGGATTTCTTTCATTATAAAAGATACAATAAGATACTTTTCTCACTGGTAGCATGAATTAGATTGAAATAGATTGTTTAATGTACATGCTTTTAAATTCTCAATGTAAAAGATGGCTCTGAATGTGACTGTCTCGCGTCACACTGTCCTCTACTGGTCGTCAGGAGAACTGTGACGTGAGGTCTGATGTAAAGTCTGAGGCAAACCGATGTGCTTTCACACTGACTGAGGATTAAGAGAATTTAAAAGAAAATTCACAGCAACTTAAGATAGAAAAAGAAATCAAATCATTGCATTAACATTTTGAAACAATGATAGCATGCATAGCAATTTTTTTTTACAAACAAACATCAGTTAACTTTTGACGAAAAACCCAACTAACAAGTTACAGTAAGCATTGGAGTCAGTGTTGTAGATTTTGGCCAATGCGGGTAAGTGAGACAACTAGTTGGGATAACTATAATGTTAAGATGCATGCAGGCCAAATAACATGTTTAATTTCTTTCATTCTGTTCAGAGAATCTCTCAGGACAAGCTGAAGCTGTTATGCAGACATACCCCATTAATCTTGTGCAGTTATTAGCACCCAGGTGATGTAGCCACACACACAGAAATGTTTGTGAACCTTGTCAACACACTTTAGCATCTATTTTTTCCAAAGATGTCAACACTGTATCAAATAGCAAACTTAGAGGTGGTGGTAATGTAATCATGTAATCTTAAACTAATAACTAAACTGAATTAAACAGAACACACGAGACTGGTGTTAAACACACAGTAGGGCTAAACACATTCAGTATTTGCAACTGACAGTATGATGAGAGTAATGGCCTCTAATGGGTGTCATGCTTTTGTTATTTGCTTAAAAAGTTAGGACACAGTCGTCACACCCTCACAACACTGACTATTAAACTGGAGAGAATCACGTGCAGAAATTCAGCTGAATGTCTGCGTCTTAGTCTTAGTCTGCGTCTTTTGTATCTAACAACCAAAGTACATCCACAAGAAAGACGAAGTAAACCAGATTAAAACTAGTAGTTTTGCTCGTGCTTTTTAAGGATGAGGTTGTTATTTAACCCTCCATGTTGGCACTAGATTCATTTGGCTGGATTCTACTCAAATTATGAATCTGAATAAATTATGCCATAGGTTTTGATTGGGCGCAAGACCTGTGACATCATCAACAACAACAAACAAAAAAAATTGCATTGAATTATTTGCAGCATTTTTACTTCCTGTCCAATCAGGCGTGTAACCCATTATTAGTCGACTTGCAGAAAGAAAACAAACCTTGGGTGCTACAAATGTAGAGTGACTCTTTACAAACGTATTGTAATGACTGATTGTATAGCAAAAAATGATACTACTTAGACACTTTTGAGTAGACTAAATGTAGTTACACTGAAGTATGGGAGAAGTGTTTACATTAGAAAAGTCTTGTGCACTTACACAGCCTGTCAGTTTAAGGAATGTGTTGACTGTCCTTGAAAGTGCACAAGTCTAAACACAAACAACACTAAGATGATTTGATGTTAGAGAATGCAGGCGTCTGCAAAACAAACACTGAGGTCGACCGCATTCAATTGAATTATTAAAGGGACATTACAAATTGTTATGGAATCTTGTCCAGTTAACTTTCATTATGTCTAATACTTTCTGTAACCAACGTTAAACTTGCAATTCCACGCAGCATTAAAGTTGATTTATACTGGACTTGTGCATTAAACCTGCGGCATAGGCTCTGTGTTGCCATGGCAATAATGGCATAGTCTATACTGTGTAATGTAATTGGCTAATGAAATGTCTACACAGAGCACAGCAGCTTTGTAAACAGATCATCTCAGACCGTCTCGCAGTTTTAATCCAAGTTGATATGCATGTGTTGAACCGTGACCCACATATCACAATGTGTATCATATTATGAGAAAGCTAACAGAAAACGTTCTCAGAACATTAGCTAATGTTCCCGAAAAGTTCTCTCTATTATATCAAAAAACGTTCTTGCAGGAATAATAGTAGAACATTTTTAACATTTTTTAACATATATATATCACTATATATAAAAAAAATAATAATTCAAAAATAACATTAGGGAACCCAAAATGTTCTTAACATTTTTACTACTTAATGGAAACGTTAGGGAAACTTTCTTACAACCTAAGATTGTTGGCAGGGTCATGTCCCCCAGGATGATAAAAAATGGCCGCCGGCCACCACAGAGTTTTCAGCCGAGGTCTGATGCTGAAGAATTAGAAGATCTATAATTTCTGGAGAGGCAGCAGACACAGAAACATGCATTTCATGCTTTTACAAGCCCTCACAAAATCTGTCGCTGGTTAAACATACTATAAACTAAAGAAATATTATGTTGCTTACCAAAAATGTGGTTTGCATGTGATTTATATGTTGCTTGTGAAAACTGTTGTTTTGTGGCTTCTTTTGAAAGATTCTCAGTGGAGAAAGAGGCTTTTGGCAGCAAAACTGTGTATTTACAGCATGTACCAGCAGACCCATGTTAACCAGCTAAACCGTGAGCTCTTGACTACCTGTGCTGACATCACCTGGGGCATATAAGACTAAAACAACTACAGCTCAAGCAGTTAACATGCTACTATCGATCGAATTACGCCAATAAAATAGCAACCGTGGATGATTTAACACAGAGAATTCTGTTCATCGATGACTTGAGGTAAGAATCGGATCGTCGTGTTCACGTCTAACTCAGCCTAGACGAATTTCCAGTCAATTCACGTTGCATGACAATTCTACGCCACATTAGCTTCCAAATGAGTTCTGTTTCATGTCGAGCTACACAGCACGATGCAAATCAAACAAACAACGTACATTCTTCACCCCCAATAACCGGGCCGTGGGACGTCAGAGAGGCCGAGCGTGTTCTATCTCACTCACCGAGTGGCAGGACAAACCTCTTCAACTCCTGATACACCAGGCGAAAAACATGGAAGTTTTGTTTGTTTTCACTCGACATGAAATGAGGACAGAGAGTTCGTTCACGCCAGCTGCCCAGATGTTAACACTTCCTGTTCTACACTCAGTGACTTTGCTGGGACCCAACACTAATAGGCCTCTATTAGCTAAATCGTTTGAGGGGAACATGTTGCCCGCATGGCCTGTTCGGTTCGCATGCGATTCTAATGCTGCATGCTTGAACCTAAAAACACAGAGAGAGCACCACGCAATGCCCTGTTATTACACGCCTCCCTGGAATACTCGATTCTGATTGGTCAATTGACTTCTGATTGGTTTCTGAAGTCAAACATTTGAGTGTAATGATCACCTCACTGTATATCTGAACTAAAAAAATCACATAATAAATTTTTTTTAACTTACATCATGTTTGTTTGTTTCTTTATTCTAAATCACTTGGTAGAAAATGTGTGGTTTACCTTCATCGAACATGAGTTAATACTTAATACTTTACAACATCAGTTATGTATTATAAATATTACCAATTCTACTGTAGAATTCACTTTAATTAGCTAATAAACTGAGACTACAAGATGGCCATCCATAAGCACAATTATGTAAAGTGTAAATCTCACCAGCGCGTGTGTGACCGTGTTGAGCTCAACGCAGGTGAAATAATATTGACAGAGGACCCTGAAGACTGACTTTGATTCTGCCTGATTTAAAATGTTTTTGTTGTTATCTGACATGTTAACAAGAAGCAGAAACGCAGCTGTAAAACCTGCTGAATACTTCTTCCTACTATCAGGGCGTACCCAGCTGACAGGGAACGTTCTCAGAATGTTGGACAACGTTCTATAAAAGTTCTCTCTACATATCAAAAAATTGCAGTAATGTTAGTAAAACGTTTTAACAGTATATATATTGAAAACGACTAAAGCAATGCAGCACTACAGAAAATATGGGGGGGGGTTATTAATATGGGGGGATTATTAATATGGGGGGGATTATTAATAAGACATGCAATTATTTAGACTTTCACACAGTAGATTCAGATCAAACAAAGAGAAGATCAAAAGAAACGCTACATTTGTGCTCCATTTGTGTCATGCAAGTGTTGAACATGACCGGTTTCATTCACACATGATCTGAATCGCCCTGCCGTGAGACGCGATGCATAAAAATATGAGCACTTACTCATCTGAGCGATGGCGTTATTAAAAAACACATGTGGGTGGGACTGTCCTCCAACAATCTGTCATTTCCACTCAGCTCATGTCACGCAGTTTCAACCTGTGCTTTTTCCCCATTTTAACAAACAATACATCACTCACTCCATCTTTCAATGGACTGACTCTTGCCTGAGAAGGACAACTGGGCATTTGAGGTTTGTGTTTACATCCAGACGCACAAGATTTTGCTTCCCTCCCTGCACAAGCTCCAATATCACACGTTCAGTCTCAGACTTGTGTTTCAGAGGGACAGATGTTTAATCATACACACCAGTGAGGTGCCAGAGGCAGCTTTCATTGAGGAGTTTGTAGCCGAGAGCCATAAACATTAACACTAGGAGCGGAGAGATGTTTGAAAACCAGACCAGTTTAAATCGCTATTTAAATAGCTTGTCAACACTCAGCCAACACAGCTAACAATTACAGGTTGTAAGAACGTTTGCCTAATGTTTCCAATAAGTAACAAAAACATTGTATTAATGTTATTGCTTGGTTAAAAGAACGTTTTGCAACTTTTTTACGTTCCCATGACAACTAAAGAATAACAGTTTGATAGATATGACATATAACATTAAAAAAGTTCTACTAGCGTTACTGCAAGAACGTTTCTGATAATGCTAAGAGAAAATTAGAGAGCATTTGCAAACATTCTGAGAACGTTCCCTGTCAGCTGGGTTGTCACCACATTACAGAATGGGCCTGTTTGTGGGTGTTCCATGGTGATGTGTGACCTCTTTCCTCGAGGACAAAGTCATTGGGAGTAACACGATGATTAAGAAAATGACAAATGGACTGATCTGTTCCTCTCATGCAACGTCCCGGGAACATCTGTGCTCGGAACTGGGTGGAAAGGGCTCTGAGTTCATAGAGTGCCATCCAAATGGAGGTGACCCGCCCGGGTTGGGAAGCCAGGACGGAGCTGAGGGGCCCCGGTCCGGCTGCTTGTCCCGCCCCTACCGCCAGAACTACAAGTGTAAACATTTACATATCTGTCTGTTAGAAAACACGGCTTAGGAAATAAACAAGACGATTGGCCTTTACAGAACACTTCACCTTGGGTCTGGTGTCAATTTGTTCTCGTTGCCTTCCTAGTGAACTGCGTCTTGTACAGGCTGTGCCCGGTGAACCAAACCAAAATGTTCAATTTTCAAACTTTTCTGCACAAACTTATGTCAGCGCTACGTTACCCCGGTAAGCATCTTATCCTCTTGTTCTGAATTTGAATTTGATGGCTCCGAGCCTATGCACATCATTGGAAACACACAGAAAGGAAATGGAACAAAACAAAGGTGCGTGTGAGAAATTGTAAACTGTGCAATTTGCTAACGCAAACTAATTCAGTCCACATTATCAATAAAAGCAACATGTTGTTACAAGTGACTACAGATGGACGTCCACTCAGAATAAAAACTCTTACGCATATCAGCTTTGCTATTGGGCGCTTGTGTCGACAGAAAAAAAAACGTCTCGGCCCTGCAGATGAGATAAATAATTGTCAGCCTTGGTTCTTCGCTGGGCTGCGAGTTCTGTCTGCTTTTTCCAACATCTGTAGCGCACATGACAATGTGAGGTATTTCAACACCTCCGACAAGACCCTTTCTTTTAAAAGGCGAGAGAAAACACACTCCGAAAAATTGGTTCTGGAGGAGAAAAAATGTCTGAGGGCACGTTTCTCCACGTCAAGATTATTTAGCAGCATTCCCGCCCCTTTTAGTTAACGTTTATCAGGGCTCTACCTGCATAACGCCAAAGACAGCCTTTGTAGGTGAGACCAAAAAAATTGATTTACATAGACTGAATCTAAAGTTAGCCCAGCTATGCTTAGCACAATGGTGAAAGATGCTTGGCCTTTAGTCTGATGTGCAGTTATGCACCACGGAAAAGGCAAGACTGAAGGAATGCGCTCAGTGCTATTTTTTCTTGCGATTATGCATCAGGGAGATGCATCATTTTGACTCATTTGATTTTAAGCGTTTAAAAACGGTCCTTTGTTGCACTTGATCTTGAATATTTTAATTTGCACCACTCCATCAGAGCATTGGTGCATGTCACAAATAATTCTCAAGTCATCTGTAGACATGGGTTTTAAAAATGCAACTGTTTCCAATGCAATTAACAGAGAATCCTTCTTTTTTCACAAGGACTTAATACATTCTGGTAACTTTTAACATACATCAGTCAAATTATTAGTAAAGACTTCAGCAGGGCCTGACAAAGCATGTCGACAGTTATAGCCCATATAATGAAAAGCAGATTCAATGTGTTCAAAAAAATGTCTAAACTGTGTTGCTACAGATGCAGAAAGCTCAGCACATCCACGTCTGCAGACAGATGAGAGATCTGGGTAGAAAAACAGCATTAAAGGCATCCCCAGCTATCAATAAGAATGTTTCCCTAACATTTGAATTAAGTAACAAAAACATTAATAATGTTATTTTGAATGTTCTAGGAACTTTCAAAATGTCCAGTTTTTTAGGCATTATATTAATATTGTTACTTGGTTACAAGAACATTATTCAAATTTTTTAAATTCTCTAACGTTTTTAAAACATTCACTACCAACATAAGAATATCATTTTTGATATATTGGACATATAACTGTATATAAAAGCTCTACTAGTCTACTAATGTACTGCAAAAACTTAACGTTGCGAGAACTTTGAGAGAACATTTGCCAACGTTCTAAGACCGTTCCTTGTCAGCTGTGTCTTCATCATCCCCTTAATTATAGACTTAATTAAACCTCCATGTGACCAGCTAAGGTAAGCGTCTCCAAAACCATTGAGTGGCGTCTTGGGTCACATCCCTCTGCTGAGAATGAACCATCACAGGGGAACCAAACTGAGATACAGGACACAGTAAGGCCTGTGTTTGTGCACACAGGCTACATATTAAAAAGAAAGCACAAGCCATACAGACCAAATTATCTGATTAAGGGAGGAGTGGAACAAGGACACATGGTCCACAGGCTCAGCTGTCTGGGAGAAATTAGAAACAAGAACTCAAAAACAAGACTGTCCTCAGATACTTGCGTGGGGGACAAATATTAGCCTTGATGTTAGAACACTGAGGAACTCACAAGCTGTCCCTCAGCTCATCAAAGAGAATCGCTAAGGTCATTTGTATGCGCAGGGCCTGTGAGCAGCGAGCTATCCTGCTGTTGCTAAGGTTTCTTTGGCTGGATTGCAGAGAGACGGTTATTGAATTGGATTTGTGAGGGAGAGAAAACATGCCTGGACTGACAACGCAGACTTTCTGGTCCTCTGCAGTGTTGATGAGGTCCGTTTAATAAAACAGAGGCGGAAAATACCAGCAAACTTTCTCTCCGGTGTTACACTCAAACCAACTCTGCCTGTCTGAACAATTTTACATGAACTGCCACACCGGATCTTATCTGGCGGACACGAGTTAAACCGTGAAGTTTTAGAAGCAGGTGGATGGCAAATATTTAAGTTATGAGTGTGCATTTCTTAAAACACTTTCTGCTTTAATGTGGTGAGAGAACTAGGTTAACTCTAACAGCTAGATAAGTAAGCCATAGTTTGTTTGACACTGTGACTTTATAGCTTTCTAAACAATTGGAACTTGGACAAATAAATAAACAAATCCCCTAGACTTACACTGGAAAATGTCTTAGCAACTACCTAGTATTGTCATAGCAACCAGGCAACAATCTAGCAACCAGCCAGTACACTCTAGTAACACCTATGTAGCCTAGCAACACATTTTTAGAGAATCCCTCATTTGATTTTAACAATCTGTTGTTCTACAACTCAGTGCAGGTCAACTGATGAGTGTCAGATAGGACTCAATACTAATCCTACTTCACTTCTCTAATTTATCACTAATTCACACTTTCTGCAGATATCCACACCCACATTTATCTCCTGAACCATGTGAGACTGCTTAACATTTTGAACTCGCAGACACATACCTCTGAAAATCAACCATATGATCAGTTACAAGAGGTAATGCGGCTTTTATTTAAAGCAATGATTTATTTATTTTGATTTATTTTTACAGAACTTGTAAGAGATCTTATGAATTGGAATTAACAGTCCAGCCAATCTCCAGTGTATCTACATTGGTTGCCATAGAAACGCTGTACTAGTTTTCACACAACAACTAGCTTTCAGACAAAAAGGACGAACAACTCTGCTTTTGTAGACATTGTATTAACGTTAACCGGGAAACCACTTATTCACTATTGACTACATAGTAAATATCACATAGCCCATTATACTGTATGCAGACTGATCAGACATTAGCATTTTCAGATACAGCACCAGACAAAATAGATAAAAACACGCACAACGTAGCGATTTGTAAACATCCGATCCACATATTTTTCACTGTTCAGATTACAAAAAAAACTAAACAGATTCAAGTCAGATATGCCAAAACAAAATCAGATTTTTGAACAAAGTCTGAACAAAGCCTAAAAACCGAGACCTTGTCCAACAGATTTCAAGTCCAGATTTATTTTTATCCCTTAAATTTCAAACCAACCAATTGTCCTGTAACAATACACAGGTGTGTAAAGAATTCAAACCCGATTTCTCTCAATCAGTATCGGATTGAGCTGAGACGCATCATGCGTAACAAAGCTGAAAAATAACCAAAACCACTTCTCTTTCTTTTCAAAATCAGATTAACTGTGTGCATGTGTGGCAGAAACTTTTTATCCTCTGTCATGGAAAATGTTTTCGTATTTTTTCTCCTCGTGTTTCAAGGTTTTCGAGTTCTTCGAATGATTTTCATATGGCCAAAGCGAAGCGTTTTTTATTGCGCTCGCACAGTTATTTCTGGTTGGGGGTCAGATCCACGAGTGGCACACAGCAACCCCACTGACTCCCTATAAAATCACAGAATGCCACCAGTGCAGTTTCTAAAGTTCCCATTTAGGTCTTTACTGGATGAGGGTCAGTGATTGTTTTCCACTTGACCTGTCGAGTTTTTTAAACGTACTTTAAGAACATGCATCAATGCAGAACAGTGACCGGAGTTCAGCTCGTCTATAATGGACGCGTTTTCAGTTTATCAATTAAAATGCATTCTGATATTTTTTGTGGGATATGAAGTCAAAAATGTTGTTTAACCGTCCAGAAGGACAAAAAAAGTCCCATAAAAACCTGAACTTCTTGGGAAAAAAAGGAAAATTGGCATACATCATTTGGCAAAGTGTTTTATTATTATACATTTTAATAAAGCTAATTATTTTTGTTATATAACGTATTATTAGAAAAAACGATGAGAAAAATGTATATTAGTAGTCAATAAATGTTCCTGTTGAAAACATAAAAATGTTTTGAAACATTTATTTGCAAAATGTATGAAACCAAAACCAAAAAAATCTCCTTTTCATCATAAACGTCCTTATTTGACCCATAAACCAAAACACATAGACACACAGACTTCATAAATTCCTGAGTGAACAACCGCAGATCTTGCTCTGATTGGCTGCCGCCTCATGACACCTCAGCTGAACTCTTTAATTGGACATCCAACCTGTTATAACAGGCGCTTTGATATATGACCCGCCCCCAGCCGGTTGCCACAGACCACCTATCACATCCCCGCCCCACCCAACAATTTAAAGTTATAAGAATGTTTCCATAACGTTTCCATTAGTAACAAAAACATCTTATTTTGAAAGTTCTAAGAATGTTTTTTGATAACTTTTAGGGAGAACATTCAAGAAATGTTACCCAGCATTCTAAGAATGTTCCTTGTTGGCCGGGGCGGGCTGCGGAGGTGGGACGTGAGCCACACACACAGTCGAGTTTTACAGAGGTCACACAGTTGACACACTTCTGCCTGGTCGAAGAGCCACACCGAATCACTCAGGAATGAGGAATGACCGCATCGATTTTATAGTATTTCTTGGCTGACTCCAGAACAGCAGTTGCTTGAAGATACAGTTCACTGAAGTTTCTCATGCCCTATCATTCTAAAACATCGCCACTTCTCTGCACAAAAACCACTGAGTGCCTCTCAAATTAAA
>JAZGTK010014672.1:0-13606 GCA_036877625.1 Ambastaia sidthimunki
ACCTCTCTGAGCTATTTTGTTCCTGGTCATTATTAGTTAAAGTTCATCTCATGTGTCACGCAGGTGTTTTAATAGAGAAACCTCAGGTGTAGTTCATAACATTAACTATAAACATCTTACATCCAATTAACTGAAATATCTATTGTTTTATCATTTAAAACTTCTTTCTTTAAATAAAATAATACTATATTTGATATTTTGTTATCTAATGTACTGACATTCATGCATTTTAAGGTGTGGCTCAAGTGTCCAAATAATTTTAGGTTTACTGTATTTTAAATTTATAACTATTATCCCAACACAATTTTTAAAAGACTTTTATTTATATATAAGAGAAGCAGACAAAAACATGAAGAAGAAGAGGGAGAAAAAGAAAGAGGAAGAGAGTAGCTAAAGAAACAAAAAGAGAAACAGAGGAAACTGGAGGGAAGAATACACAAACAAAAGCAAATGACTTGGGTGTTGGCAGCTGTATTTGACTATTTGGGGCTGATAGCAATTCTAGCACCATTTACAGCAGCATTCATCAATTTGCCCATCAGATGATCAATAACAGCATCCGTACTCCCGGCATCACATCAGTCGAGGTATCAGAATCGAAACACCCACAGTGACCCAGACAATCAATGTCCAGTCTAAGGACAAAGTGGGCTTCAGGACTCACTAGCTCTTTCTTACATAGGGTGGACTGAGGCTAGTTTTTACACTTCTCAGGTATTCCAGGTTATTTGTTAAAGTCAATTTTTGTATAGGCATATAAGTTACAATCTTGCCCACAAAAAAAAACAAGAACAAAAAACATTAAACAGTCCACCATTATTGACTAGAAAAGAATATATGATCCTTTTAACTTGTTTATCTCTAAGTTGTAAGTTGATTTAAAGATTGTGTTTTTAAAATATTAACTATTATGTAAAGACCTTCAAATACTAATATTAATTTAAAATGTATTACATGACTTTTCAGTTTAAAAAGTTAAAAAATCATGAGAAATTGAAAAATGAATTTCAATAGCAAAAATGAAAAGTTACATACAAAAACATCAAAATTTAATTTTGGATAAAAAGCAGTAATCATTCCATTGTATGAAACTGGCATAAGGTCACAACTTGCCTCAACAATACCCTTATTCTGAGAAGAATATAAAATGATAAAATTAACAGATGTTTTTTTTTTATTTAGCATGACTTTAAACTTGCTATTTTAAAACTAACATACTAAACCACTACTATTAAAAGCAAACATTTATGCAATTGGACTTGTAGGCCCTGTGATAACTAGCTTCGGGGTTAATTAGATACGTGGTACGGAAGGTGTTAGAATTAGGAAAGCGGTACATCCACAGGTGGAGCAGCGCTTATGCTTTCGGGTGCTGGTGTATTGGTATTGATAAGAGCCGCTTCACCTCTGGCGGTATGAATAGTTTGGAGTCGGACGCATCTGAATTCAAAGCTCGGAAAGACACGGATGAGCAGCGATACGTGCCTCGACTGATCATAAGACAAACCGGACAAGCAGAATTACCTTTAGACTCAGAAACTTTCGGGAAAGTTTTAGGCGAGACTTGTGAGTTATCGCGATCATGAACACATACATACAAATGAGCACGAGTATCACGCCAGGACGTTCAGATGAGCATAATTAGTATTTGCACTACAGAATTTACTGTAGCATTTGTTCATAGCATTTGTTTAAACCGCAGATGAATAGGAACAATTAATAATGTTCAGTTTTTTTTAATCTAATTAAAGTAATTAAACAACACTGACAGGGTTGAATCATGTCGGAATTATTCATCCTTAAAGAGAGAATGTCAAAGGTCCAGCACTGAAAGTTCAGCAAGCGCGCCACTTAGCGGCCAGTTTTAATCATTACACATAATTCTTCCACAGGTACACAAGCAAAAACTTAAAAACAGCAAATGCGGTGCAAACCTCATATAATACCGTTTTCGCGGATATAAATAAATATAATGGACGAGACTTATCTATAATGTCAAAAAGCCCTTAAAACGAATCCATTTCTCAAAGCATTTTCCTGGAACATACAGATTTTTACTTGACCATATGTTTTCTATATAGCCACATCATTAGGCTACATATCACATTACATAAACATATTTTTACACTATAATAAACAGACTTTGAACAAGCTGTTATATGAGAAGTTCATAACATGAAACAATTCATGTTGATTTGTCTCTTGAGGAAAGTTTCATACTTTATAATATTCTATCTGTTATTCAACAAATCCAATAAACGTTTTGTTGAATGATGACAGTGAGTTTAGTCATAACACATGGATGTTATTTGTCTCTGATGTGAATCACACGTCTTTTAACAGTTAGATGCTCTTTTACAGCACATATAGTGTTGTACTCATTTAAAAAACGAAAAATAAAAACGTCTTATTGCAAATTATGTGGTTGCCCTTATAGTAAAGTTTAAGAAATACTGTCCAGTCTCAGCACAACAATAAACACCTTTTATCACACACAATAAGCTAGTTAAACCAGGATTAAGCCAGGATTATTGTGGTTAATTTTTTAAAAAAAATTAATTTGTTTAAAATTGATCATTTAAGTTCAGTTGTTATATATTGTATATACTATATGATGTTGTTTTGTGTTTAATGATGGAGAGCTGTAAAGGTTTTAAATGCCGTTTTAATTGTTGAAGCATGTTATTTAGTTTAGTTAAGTATTACTAATGTTTGTTTTAATAGTTTCCATTTTATTTGTGTTAATAAAATATAATTTTTTTAGTTATATTAGTAAGAACACTGTTTTACATACACCAGTAATTTTCTGTATAATTATGGCAAGTGTATGTGGTGTTGGTTTGTAAAAACAGCGTATAAACCTTGAGCATTAAGCCCCATACTGAAAATTAAATTAATATTATTATCGGTATTATAGGAACCCACTTTAGAAGTTTTTGTGAAGATAAAGCACAGATAGATGTTAGAGCTTTTGTCCATTGTGCAACTATAAAACAAAATAAAGACAAACACACACAGCTCACAAGATACAAGATTGATTTATTAACTATAATACAGGTCACAGAAGGCCTTGAACTGTTTATACACCATTCCCAATGAGACTAATTATCAAAGTCTTGGCAAATAATGACATGTTTTTTTTTTGACATTTTCCATTCTATGTTTTTCTTGTTCATTTGTTTTAATTAATACTGAGAGTGGCAGCCCGCTCTCCAGACCTGGTCTTGAATCATGCACTAACATCATTTGTGGCTTTTACACAATTCACAAAAGAACTGTTAAAAAAAATGCCATCTCATTTTTTAATTATTAAAAGAAAACATAAAAAGAAAACCTTTTTATCTATCACCATTGACTATAGGGCAAAGTGTTAGACCCCCTAACATACAAATAAACAACCATTCTGAATATAGTTTTGCTTGTCTCTCCTTTAACTTAAAAAACTGTCACCATTGTTTCAAAAAGACAAAAAGGAACAAAACAAAAAATAAAGCGATGCAGCCAATTAGGATTGCTGAACCGGTGTCACATTATTTTTAACACGTTTTCATTTGTTGCCAGTCAGTTTCTCCCCGTGCCCTTTTTATTTAGATTTCCCACAGTCTTTGGCTGCGAAGGACAGTCAGAGCTGAAACAATTCATTTGAAAATACACAGAATGCAGCATTCAAACCAAGTACCAGGAGGGGTGTATAGACCACACAGCTCCAGAGTTCCCAAAATATACTATTTACCTGCTCTGAAGAAACAACAGCAAAAGACAAAATGTATAAGCAAGAATGGACAAGATCGTGTCAAATTATGGGTGAACAATTGAGGCTCCTCAGACAGCCAATCAGAAATCAGAGTTAATGGTGATTGACAGGTTGGGAGGGGTCAGGGCAGTTGTGGTTCACTTACTAGTGATGACTTCAATCAAAACGTATTAGAGGGAGAGATATGCAGCGAAATGAAGTGTATTTAATCAACACAGTGGAATGCATTCATCTTCCTGTCATTTTCATAAACATGAATTAGCGTGATTGTTTCACAGCTGGAATGTCTGCTCAGCTCAGAAATCCTGCCTCTCAACAGATGTTATCTCTGTAACAGACTCCTCTGAGTTTAACTGAACACGAACGTAATTAATTTATAGAAAATGTTATGTTCTGCTGTCTAGGTAAATGTAAAGTAAATGCTGTGGGATATTAACTGCCCCTTAAATGCTGAATGGCATCTATTAAAATCTACAGTTATTTGTTTCTTACTTTTGTTACACTGTCAATTGATATGGTTTTAAATGCATCCACAAATATGGTTTTTAAACATGGAATTAATCACCATTACATGCAATGAGCCACACCTTTATCGTCCACTAGGTGGTAGCGTTGTGCGCTTCCAAACCCTTACAGGGAAAATCCGTGCTAGTTTAGTTTAAGCACACACACACACAAGCTACCTCCTTTGCTTTCCTGTTGTTCTTGTTCTTTCCTCTAAACCCTCTAACAATATTTTAGCACATTAAAGACTTCTGAATTAAGATCTTTCCCAAATACCACCTTTTCCTTCAGCTTCCAGCTAAGCCGTCTATCACTTCATCTAGGCAAACACTTCATCTTACTGATTCAATGCCATCTGAATAGGTACAGGTAGATAGAAACAGAATGTTTTAGTTCAAATTTAAGACCAGAAGGCAACTCTCCATTTAGTGCATACCTCTCATCATCCAAACATACATGGACCACAACCTAACCCATCCCAACACTGACCATTCTGGCTTTCTTAAAAATCATCACTCATTGGTTCATACTGATTTTCACAAAAGTAGTTCACTTGATCTACAAGGGGGGAGGGGCTTGTAGGGGCATTATCACATGTAATGAAACCTCTCTACCGAGGTATAACACAACTCTCTAGTGAATAGACACTGTATAGTGTCAGTTCTGAGCCAAACCAAGTAGAAGATTTTCATGAAGAAGAAAACCAAGTGTTGTGTGGTAGCGAAGACATTGTACGATAAAAGAAGCATTAGTCTTCCAGCATATTCTGGAGGCTCATTATGAGAACAGAGGCAAGTTTAGACAATTAGGAAAAGACTTCAAATCCCATGATGCTGTGCAAAAGCATATCACATACATACTCCCAGCAAAACCAGATCCAGTTTGTCAAGTTTAAGTTCCGTGTGTCTTTTATGTCTTTTGATTTTTGCCAGTCTTTAAACGGTTGTTACAAGCAAAACAGGATAAATAAAGGGAAGGAACGCGGTCGTGTTGCTGCATCAGAAAATAAGCAGATGGCATTTTTGTAATTCGATAATAACAGTGGTCAAAAGCTACAACAAAATGTGGTGAATATACAGCCCACCCTGTTGGCACCCTCAACTTTTTTCCTAGGAAGTCATGTACAGCGGTCACCCAAATATGAGGTGGTTCAGTTCAGAGCTCAGCCTGTTGGTCCATTCACCCCACCTATTGATGCCATTGGTCAACTCCTTGGCCAATCAACTAAGAGAAGGCTTGGCTGAAAGAACCAGCAAAATTGGTCCATTTAGGTCATGTGGGGGAAGCCAAAAATGAGTTTGTGGGGGGTACCAGACTTCATGTGTAGAAGTTCTCTATGTGTGTGAAGATCAAGAGAGATTCTGCAATTCATGTAGTAGAATAATCTAGAAAGAGTTGTTGAAGTGTTGTTAAAGTGAGTCATAGTTTTGAGCTCTTTCTTCTCAACACCCTTTATTTGATTCTCTCTCCTTTACTGCTTGTATCTAAGCAGTCAGACATGGCCGTGCAATCTTCTTTAAAATCCCTGAAATCTCGTCCATTTAATTAATCTCTGTCAGTGCTCCCAATAAATTCTCCCAAACATTTCCCTCCTCGCAGATCAGCTTCACAGCATGTGTTGTTCCGTGGGGGGGTGGTGAGGGTGCAGCGCAGGCAGCAGGTTCTGGATTGGGGATTGCGGGGTAGGGGGTGGAGAATGAGATGGGGACTGCTGGATGGGGCTGAAGGGTGGAATTATGGGCTGCAGTGGGGTGTACGAGTAGGCAGAGCTTGAAGCTGAGGCGGCGGAAGATAATGTGGCGGTAGGAGAAGCCGGCTGTCCGGGTAGGCCACTGGGTGTGTCGGCCAGGGGTTGATTGTAGAAAAAGAAAGCACACTGGTGTATGAAGGTCTCGATGATTGTCTGGTAGGTGCGGGTGGCTGTCAGTGCATCCATGGTGGTGAAATCGGGCCGCATCAGTGTGGGCCAGAAACAGATAGACAAATTCTCACTCGTCATCAGGTTCAAATGGTTGTTTTGACTCACCCTAAGAGAAAGAGAGAAACATGAGAATGGAACAACAATCGAACGAGTGAGTTTGGTCGTGTGTTCCCCGGTGGATGGGTCCTAATTCTTACCTGTTTAGGTGAGAGATGACGTATTTAAAAACTTCATAGTTTTCTCGAGGGAACCTGCGGAGCAAGTCCTTCATGGTGTGCAAACGCTGCTCTCGATCACTGATCTCTGCAGGAGAGCAGAGAGGAAACAGATTGAGAACACAGTTATTCTCTTCAGGCTTCAGGGATGTTCACTTGTGCCATAATACACAATATTGTAAGACGCAGACAGACACACAGGAGTCAGTTATATTAAAAGATTCATGTTTCACCCTCAACACACATTCAGACACAACAAGAACTGTGTTTTTTGTGATGTCATGATACAACTTTTCTCAAAGGGACAACATCTCAGTTTCCAGTATTGCCTTAAACGTGAAATGGAACACTTTCTATGAACAGAGTAAAACCTGAAGTTTAAATACTTAAAATAAAGAATAACTTTAACATTACATTTAGACATGTCCCAATATTTGGTAACAAAAATGTTGACTCTAATGGAAAATATAACGTTAACACTTTACAATAAGGTTGTATTTGTTAACATTAGTTAATGCATTAAGTTATATTAGCTAATATGAACTACCACTAAGCAATATAGATATTTTGCATTTATTCAGCATTTATTAATCTTTGCCAATATACATTTTTTATGTTAGTTTACTGTGCATTAACTAATGTTAACAGTTACAATATTTGATACTTTTGATCAACACTATCATTTTTTTTAGGAACCCCATGGATGCATCACTTGAGGAAGTAATTTAGGAAAAATGAGTTCTAATATGCACAAAGGAAGCAGCACACTCCACATAAATCAATAAAACAACAGCTCTATAGGGGAGCAACGGTGAAAAAGTGTGTGTGTGTACACTACACTTCCCATCAGCCTCATCAGCGATAACAGAGTGATTGTTCAATGAGGCAAAGACACAGTCACACAAACATATTCACCCATCTATAGAACTGATGACATGGTTCATGCACACACACACACACACGCCCCAGGATGTTAGAGGTGAGTCAGTCAAGCTGAGTTCTGTGTAAGAACATGTGACCGCTACAGAAGTGTGTTTTTCCTAGCACTACACACACTTACACATACTGACATCAGCTTTATGCATTGTGGTCCCAAATGCTCACCAGCAAATGCTCAATTACTACAGTAGCACGAGTTCTACATTTTTGGAAAAAAATATTTGATACCTTCACAATAATTGCTAATATGTTTTGGGATGTTTTTTAGCGTGTTGCTATGTAGTCATCAGGGTATTCATTGGTAGGTTACTGACAGGAGTCTAAAGTGCCAATTTCCAATTTTTTATGATGTTCTGTTCCCAGAAAATGGCCGAAGTCTTTCTTTCAATGCAAGTCTAAGGGGTTTATATTTGACTGATTTGTCGCTCACCAAGTCAAACCATAAGTCAGAGTTTATTCTTTGTTCAGATTCCTAACCTGAACAATTGGGGAACAGTAATATTGCTTTAGCAAACACCTCTAACATCTCAGAAAATCAGGAGGCTGCAGTGTTTCTAAAAGCCACCTAGACTTTCTTGTTTGAGACTGAATGTGAAAAAGCATCTAATCACTCAAAATAAACAAAGTCTGCCTCCACCAATCAGAAAATCCATTCATCTAAATATCTCAATGAGACGTCTAAAAGACGCCAGGCCAACAAACAAAGCAAAAAAATACTGAAGGTGTTAAACTTGTGCAGGTGCTTTCTGTGTTCTCAGAGATTGAAACAAAAACAAGCCTGCTGGGCCGTTGCCATAGCATCCGGTGACACACGAACCAGAAGCAAAGCCCCGCCCACCACCTGTGGAGAGTGACACAGCGGTCAGGTGACCTGCCGTCTGTCCCCTCTGTAATCCCTTACTGTCAGATGGGCGATATCTAGAAGCAAGAGTATAAGTAATTTTTTGATTTGGGCCTGTACGCTTACTTGCAACTGCCCAGAACAGCTTTCTAGCAATGCCCTGTTTATGGCAAGTTAATTATTCCTGCATTTAAAAACACACAAAACAGCCCACCGAAATGACTGAAATTTCACAGCCCACTGTCTCCAATTATGTTGGTATTTATTGATTAAACTCACACAGAATTACAACCAATGATACGCTAGTTACTCCTTAATGCATTTTACACCCACCCGGACAGTACAGAGAAAGATTTAATGCTACACTAAAATTTTAACACTTGCCATTTCAATGACCAGAAACATTGACTGGATTCTACTGTATAATTTGACCAATCAAAGCCACCCCATGTGATCTACTACACCAACGTAGGTTTAATTGTGGTTTACTTTCTTTTCTGCTGAATCAGATCTGCTGTACGTGAGACTATTTAAGGCCTCGTAGTGCTCAAGAGGCTGTTTATCGGAAAACAGTCTGGAGTGTGCGACTAACAACAATCTTAGGCTTTATACTCATCGACTGTGCATTGCTAGCTTGGAGAGATGCCCAGATCAGACAATACTGAGCTTTACACTGAGATAGTGTGCAAGTGTGTATTAAAGCACAAGAAAGTAGTCTATAATTCCACAACAGAAACACACACAGCAGAAACCCAATCCTTTTCTGCCAGCATGTTTCTGAAAGTAGATCATTTTTAACGCAGTGGCTTGTCTCTTGTTTTTCTATCTCCCTTCTAACTACAGCTTTCTTTATCCACAAGAGGTCCACCAAAGGAAATCTCTGAGGAACATCTCTGGACTACGTTAGCCATTCTGTGCCTCTCTCCAATCCTTACCATCAGACATACTGGGGTTCTGACAGCAAACATCTGCCCATGGAAAAACATTCCTCGTATCTGTGTTGTTATGGATTGTAAACATCCATTTATCTTCTCACTTTCTGTCTGGTACTTACTGAAAGCGTCCACCAGCTCTGTCTGCATGCTGTAGGGTACGAGAGGATCCGGCAGCTCTGAGAAGAAGCTCTTCATGGCTCCAGCCACGGTGTTCACAGACATATCCTTCTCGATCAGGTCAATGTTTGGGTCTACCATAAAAAGAGAGAGAGAGAGACTATAGTTTAAAGTTTCTAGTTAAAAGCAATCCAAGATCTAAACCAACAATAAAGCAATTTACCCATAAATTATACAATGCACTGTACAAGCATTCAAGTCTATATTGCATACCATACTCGAGTAGAGCATGCCTCTGCCATAAGATTATTACAGTCAGCCTATCAGTTTGTATACACAAGCCCTGTTTTTTACAACTTCCCCTTATTTTGCTTACTGTTGCATTTTAATCGGCCTGCTGATCCAGTGAAATGTGTATCTAATTGGAGAATGTGGTCTTAGCGTGTGACCGGCACGCTACATAAAAAACTGGTGCATGGGTGACAGCAAGAGTTTACGAAATATACAAGCACTGATTTAAACCATCAAACTATTTTTAATCACGGGTTCCGCCCATCTGATAGAGAAGCTGCAAAACATTTCCTTTTCATGACCCTGCAAATATTATTAACATAAGATGAACATTCCACAAGTCCTGTTTGTTGTATTTTTATTTTCTGACCCCAGATCAGTTATTATAAGGGTCTTAATTCCACGTTATCAGAAATCAATGCAGGCTATGTAGCGAACACTTTATCTGTTGATGGTTCTGCTTCTAATCACACTGAACTGAGCACATACCTGGGCAGTAATTTTCACTGTAATTGTATTGTCACCTGGCCATGTGGGGTTCTGATCGATCTGACACTGGCCTTCACTTTCTATTAGCTCGTGGCGATCCGAGCGGGCCTGGACGGATCAGTGGAGCGTGTGCTCTTGTGGTTCATTACTCAAACCAATCTGCTGGTAATTAACTGACCTTCTCTTCCCGTGCAAACACGCGCACACAGGACGGACTGCAGAGGCAGCCGCGCACATGCGTGCCTTCACGACACTCAATATTTCCTTTAAACAAATTTAAGGATAATAAGCAAACAAAAACAAACTACGCAGCCTCTAACTCAAGTATGCACTCAGATAACAGGCACATACTGTATACGGAGGCGTTTCCTCTAAAGAGGGATGGGAGGCAATAATAATCAACAGTACTGATGTGAAACTAAACAAATATTAGGAAATGAAAAGTAAATTAATGATTTCTCTAAAGTAACAGCAAACTGTCCAACAGTGAAACAAGTGGTAAAAGATTAAGAGGGAGGCAGCTAAAAAGGCAAAAGGTCACATAAATGGAGGCGGTACTGCTACATTGCTGTGATTGGCTGATATCAATGCAATAATTCTGGCCTATCATGTTTACAACAGATGCACAAATTTGCATAATAGATGGACTAACTACCAAACTAACCGAAAAAATTGTATTTGACAAAGTTTTTGATTAACGGTCCAAAAGATGGTGATAATAATTGAACAACTGCTAGCAGTAACAAATGGTTATGTTAAATAGTTTCATGACTATGATATTGTTATATAGTACTTTTTAACATGTTTAAAAACATATTCATTAACAATTCAATGTGGCAAACATTGATAATATAAAACAATACTGTGTTTATTCTATCCCAATAGTTTATGATAAATGCTGTTCCATATAATCTTAACCTGGAAACTAAGAGAACATTAAACTGAACACGTGCATTTACACGAGACTAAACAATAAGATCTTCCTCATTGCAGAAGCACAACCTCTCTGCTGCATATGTTGCTCTGATAATATGCTTTCATAACGGCGCTCTGTGGGCAAGATCGATAGGCGTGGATCAGCTCAGGTTAATTGAGCTAATCTGCTCTACAATGTGCTCATTGATGGAAATACGATCCATACTCTGAAAAACAGCAGCCATTTCTTTGAAGGAAGTGAGGTCATCTGGATCTACCGTTGCCCCGCGACTGGCCCACTCAGACGTTTTACCCAAGGCAAATATGAGTTACAGAGTCATGTATGTACTGCTGTCTTTAGATTATGCTGCAGGGTCATTTGAGAGCGTGTTAGTTTGTGTGGGGAGGAATAGGGCGAGGTGCCAAAGAAAACAGGTGAGTATCATTGCTCTGGTTATGGTTTGATAACGCTCTTAGTTTGATAGCGTTTCTGTCATCAAGTCTGTGATAAACAAATTAATCTATTTTGTGTACTTTTGTCATACTGTTGTGAAATTTGTACTGTGAAAGTACCACGGTATGTTTTTGAAGCACCATACAGCAACTGGTGGGTCCTGACTCAAAAACTGCTTGCTGATTTATTTTTATAGAGTCACAGACAGCGGGATATAAACAATGTTTAATGCAATCAACAAAATGCATTTCGGGGAACATGACTAACCGTGACAGAAGGAAGAAAAAGAAATTTAAAGTGACAGAGAGCGAAAAGTGACTCACCCTGGTCAAACTGTCGCTGCATGCTCTCCATCTCAGCTTTATTTCCACTCACCCTGTAGATTCCCTCCGTGCTCAACCCTGTGAGCGAAAGAGAGAGAGCAGAGATAGAGTTGACATTAATTAATGAGTTTTGCTCACTATTCATTTTGTACATCCAAGTTTGATAAGAGCTATTTCACGCCCTTATCTTTAGCTCCGAAAGAATTACACATATTTAATTTACATCTGAGGTTTGCTAATTGTAAGACCACATGCAACTTGTCAGATCTCTGCAGTCAGATTTATCAGCCGCACACGATGAACAGCGCTACAGGCAGACAGCATCGGTGTCTCGTGCCCTGCAGTTGTAGACAGATACAAAGCTGGGGAACGAAGAGAGGGAACAAGTACATCGATAAAGAGACAGCGAAAAAGGCAAAGAGACACTCTCGGAAATGAGTCGGCGTGTTGCCGAGATACACCGCATTGATTGCCTCACCTCGCCTGATCAATTATCCATAAAAGCTTTTTTGTACAGCTGCCGGAAGGGAAGTGTGCGAGGAGGAAGGCTGTGACGATACATTTTGGTTCAAGATGAAGGGTAAAAACTAAATAAAAAAGGTTAAGGGATGAGAAAGACACCATGACACTTGCCTTTGCAAGACCAACTACACAGTTTTATGTCTGGGTTTATCGGTGTGTGCCTCAAAAAGGTAAGACACATGAGAACAAAATTTTGTTGACAATTGGAGGTAGAAAAAAAATTACTTCAAAATTTATAATGAATTTAAAAGATAAAAGTACACAAGACTGTAGCTTGTAGCTCATATGTTTAAGCAATTGTAATCCCAATCTAAAGGCTAGAAAGGCTAGTTTTTAGACTAAATTCAAGAACAACAGCGATAGGTTAAGCCATCCTGTCAAGGGATAGTTAAGGACAATACAGGGAAGTCCTTCCTCCCTTTTTCCTCAAATGTCCATCAGATTATTCCTTCCTTCAGTGTCCATCATTGTCAGTCTTCTGGTCTTCAAACTGAACATCCAGTTCATTAGCAATGTCAAGACAACATAAGGTCACATCACTTCTCATGGGCATCACTGAAGTCTGAAGTCTATTATCACCATCTAATGAGCTCTTCTAATGCACAGATATCACTCACCTGCCACCTCTTGTCTCTATTTATCAATAACTGATCTTTATCTATTTATATCTATTAACTTTTAAACACAATATTTTAAGCACGAGAGAAGATGCATTTAATATATATATATGCATTTGCTGGGAATCGAACCCATTACCATGGCATTACCAGCAGAAAGCTTTAGCGATATCATACAATTGCTTTTTCAACAGTCTGTATTGCACCATACTGTACCTTACCACTGTACTTCCTGTCCCATGTCAGAGAGTTTAGCACTGAAATGCTACTCATTCTAAAACTGATCAGGTGAGAGCCACCATGAGCAATGGACAGCAGCTGCCTCGGCCCGTTAACTCCCAGAACTCGTTTATCTTACCGTCCCAGAAGGAGACACTGACAGATACAGTTAAAAACAGTGAGTAGAGATAAAAAAAGGAAGTTCATTGTCAGAATACAAATGAGAGATGGATTTAAAGAGAGGAATTAACAGGAAATAAGAGGAACAATAGGGGAACATAAGACTTTTTGGAACACAGAGCATGATGAAAACTGTTAATATAACGGCTAATATAAACCAAGTGAAACCATTCCTCTAGGAATAGAATGTGCTGTCAAAATGAAGAGAAATTAGCTCTACTGCTCAAAAACATTTGAATGCTCATAAAATTAAATTAATGTTAAATGCATTAGGTGATACTAGGGATATAAAAACACATTTTTGTGAATTGACTAGATGCTCAGCCCAGTCCTTCAACAAAGTTTCTGGCAGTTATTGAACATATAAATA
>JAZGTK010014673.1:0-13605 GCA_036877625.1 Ambastaia sidthimunki
AAAGTTAAACTTAGCAAAGTGTTTTGATGTAGTGGCTCATATGATCCATTTGTCCCCCAGGTTGTCTTGGATATCACATTCTATGAGGAAAACAAGCTAGTAGATCAGGAGTTTCCAGAAGATTCTTCTCCTTTTAAAATTCAGCAGTTATTACAGGACTTGACAGAGCCAGAGGTTTTAGCAGGACGACTGATACCTTCTCAAGAGGTTCAGTATTTACTTGTAAACAGTGTTTTCTTGTTTTTATTATTACCACACTTTGATTTTTTTAGTGTTTATAATAAACATTCTTTACTGTAAACATTCATGTATCTGTATTTTGCTTATATGTATTCTGTATGGGTGGACATGCCTTTTAAGACCCTGTGAACTTCCAAATAGTTGTTGGAAGGACTTCTTGGACACTCTGCTGTAAGTAACTCTTGTATGAACCTCTGTTTTGGATCAGGTGCAGTCTGTGCTTGGGCTGGAGCTGTTGGAGTGCCTATACTGGAGGCGTGGGGCATTATTATATATGTACTGCCACACACTACACCAGCGCAAGCAGTGGATCAAGAAGAACAAAGCCACGTTCCTTAAGGTTCTTTCCTCAATCACTCACTCCACAGTGCCCGTTTAAGTGGCCGTGAATTGAGTAAGTATTGCAATGCTCCATGTCTTCACAGTGTCTTCAAGAAGGTGTGCGTTACCTTATGAGAATGTTGCAAGTGAGGAACTCGGTGAAGCTAAACGATGGTGTGGTTTTTCATGACTCTGCAACCGCCAACTTTCTGGCAGAAGGTACATTTAAAAAATGTGCTTTCTGTTTTAAAACAAAGTCAGATAACCCTTTGTTTGTTTGATTTCTGAATTCCAAAGGTTTCTTTGGAATTTGGGAGGTAAAACCTCCGTTCATGCCATGTCAGTCATCCCCAACGCCCAATAGTTGTGGCTGCTCTGACTGAAAAATGTGTCTCTGCGTAAGACATGTCAGTATGTATTTACAAATATAGCAGATTCATGAAACAGGTTTCCATCAGAAATATGTATAGCCTGCAAACTCCACCTTTAGTGGTTGGATTCATGCACAGCGAACAATTTTTGCAAATGTTTTTTCCACTGCATTCATTTGTATGCTTAAATTCATTGTGAATCTAGAAAATAAGAATCTGCTTAAAGATCTGAAGTAGATGTATCATAGAATCAGTCAATTGTGCCTGAAAGGGGACATTTAAAAGTATAAGCATTCATTGTTTTGAGGTTGGTTGGCAAGATATGATGAAATGATTAGAGAATAATAATAATAACTAATTATTGTTATGCAGTTTGATGTGTTTCATGTTTTAAAGCAAATATTTTGTGTCAAAACTGATACAGTTGTTTTTACCTTTTTGTCTTTAGGTGTGTTTTCTGATACTCATTTGCTTACTATGATGTACATTGGTGAGATGTGTTTCTGGGCAGTGAAATATGAGGACTGCAGCATGGATAGCACAGAGCGAAAAGAGGACAGGCTTCATTTCCGAGACATCGGAACACAAATCTTACATAAGTATGTGCTGGCATGTGAGGGGCCACTTCAGGGTCAGGGATGGAACACAGAGAATGCCAAGGAGATCCTTAGTATTTTACAGTAAACCTTAAGAGAGTTTATAGAGGGATTTATGTCATGTCATTGTTCTGAGGCTAGCAAAAAGTAAACAAAACAAAAAAAGATACAGAAAAAATACTGAAAACAAAAAAAGGCACTTCCGATCCAGATTTGTTTTCTGGATGTGTGTTTTTGCGAAGAATGTGGAATAACACTTCTAATGTAAAATATAAACAAATGACTATTTGTTTAGATAAAAATTCCAGCTGAGAAACATCACCTTACTCTTTTTATTTATTTTGATTTTTATTTATTTATTTTTAATTACATTTATATATGTCATTTATATATGTAAAAGAAATGGTACAAAAGAGAGGGTGAAATGCAGATATATGTTGCATATTTAAGTATTCATTACCATTTTTAATTAAGGACCTTTTTCTTTTTAATAACATCTTTATACGTCACCTCTTTTGCTCACTTATTAAAGGTTGCATCTTTATTTCTTTTTGATGACAAGATGTAATGTTCACAAATAGGAATTTTTGATAGTGTAATTTTAAAATGCTAAAGTTTTGGTCATATTCTTTTTAAAATGAAGTTCATTTTTTGTTTTTTTTATGTCTTCATTGAAAATAAATTTTGGGTTAATAAATGTGATTGTGTGAGTGATTGTGTTGGTATAAAGAAACGTGTCAGCAATTGTTTTAAAGTCAGTTAAATTTCAACATCACTGTTGCCAATCATGTAACATTCACATGCAAATTAAAACTTTAAGCTTTAATATGAAACAAATAACGCCATGATTCAATTGACAGTAAGTTGACATTGTTTAAACCAGTACATTTCTTGGTATTTTTTAAAGTGATGAATTTATACTGACTGCAGTAATAAAGTAAAATAGTAATAATAACTTACTGTAGTGGAAATGCATAGTTTAATTCAGACATTAAACTATATTTCAAGCACTATCTAAAGTTTACAAAGCTATCAGCTTGACAAAAATGTAGACGCTTGTAAATTGTGTAAATGGACATTGCTGGCTAACATTTTGTAAGACAAGACTAGACAACTGGCATCATGTCCACCAATAATTTTTATGGGCCATAATTTAAACTAAATAGCTGGCTCCACTCTCCACTGAGTCCTTGGTGCATACTACGTCTGTAAAGAAATAATTTAAAACTCAGTAAAGTCATGGATAAAATTTAAAGTGAAGTCTCATGAACTGTTCTTGGTGACTTGAAGTAACATATCCAGGTAACTAGGGCAACACAGGAACAATATTTAGATAAAGCCTGTTAAAGCCATTCACAGCAGTAGGCAGTCCCATACAAGCCAAGATCATTATTAGGTATTCGCCCATTGTCCATCCTGAAATGACTACAGTACACATAATGCAATACTGTACGTGACTCACACACTGCCCAGTCTCATATTTGGCCCAGGGCTGAAACAGCTAGAGGTTTCTCTTATAAGATTTTCTCTTAAATATTTTCTATATCACAGACAGTGATTCCATATGACCTAAGATCTACAACCATATGTTTAATCAAGTGTGTCAGGCTATAAACGGGTTCATCTTTGTGGCAAATGCTGAGAAGGAAAGAGGCAGGCATGATTGTTTAATATGATAATACATTTTGAATAATGAATATTGAATTGAATCAATTAGTTTTTGCTAAATAAATAAGTTTAGTTTTGTGTCCAGACAATAAGTAGACCTGAGATCTGGATTCAATGGATTTCTGCAACATAATAGGCCAAGAAGAGTATTTTGATTCCATTGGTAGTTTTCAGTAATTATAATTAATTATTATATAAGCAGATTCTTGTGGTGTGTTTTCCTGTGCGTTTTTATCCCATATAAGGATCTGACAGAGGTTGGGAAGAGGAGACTGCTCAGATAGGACAATGTTAGATCCTGCAGTGAGTTCTTTCTCCAGGCCTATCCTGGTGCTTTTAGAGAAACCGTAGACAAACCCAGGAGTCCATGTGTGACTGTGGCCGACCAGCTTCAGATCAGCTCCCTGCCCAACCCCTGTTAGCACAGCATTTATACTGTAAGTGACACTCCTGTTCATTTTTTGCATGTACATTCAGATTGCAATTTGAAATTGAATTACAATTTGATTGCAATGACATTAAAATAATAGTTTTGTGCGGACAGTAAACAAATACTGAATAAAAATGTATTACATTTTCATATATGGTGTGAGGTCATTCTTGTCAGTGCTTTTAACAGTTCAGCCACACAAGGTGTTTTACCTCTTTTGTCCACGCAGAGGCAGCAGTCTCAGCTTTATAAGGAGATTTGAGGACAACAATAAGAATACTGAGCCAGCATAACCCCATCATCCTGCTGACGGGTGTAATTCAGGGTGGAGGTCATTCATTGGCCAGTGTTCCAGAGATATTTAGGTATTGCTTTGTCTCAGTCTTCACTTTGTTGCCGACTCCCCGTGGCCCTGTTCTCTTCCTCTGTTTAATTAAAGTGAAAGCCAGTCCACGCTTGCGGCATTTCAGAGCTAATATGCTAAACTAAGTAATTAAGACTAATCCCACAATTGAGACGAACTAAAGGCCACAGTGTGTCTGAGTTTGTGCAATGCTCAAACTTTCAAACACTTAAAATCATGCAAAAGGACAAAATAAGAAGATAAAGATATAGCTACGTGGTTCTGCCACTATGAGCACTGAAGACATTAATAAGATGCCTTTTTCTCTTTTCACATTTAAAAAGGTTGCAAGTTTAAAAGGTTTAGCAGGTACTTCGCAAGAGCTTTATGTAAAAAAGTGAATCATTTCGTGCACTCTGCCCTGATTTTTTTGTCTAAAACCCATTATGAACAAAATTAACTATTAATATTTTTAGGTCTTTTGTATTTCCCCGCCGGAAGATCGGAATAGTTTCTTTTGCAATCTCTTGTTCTTCACCCAAAATGACTATGTATAGCAATAATCATTGTCTTAAAAAAGGCTGTTTTAAAATGAAATCGTAATTGGTGCAATTTGGATGCATTAAGTCTAATGTGAAGAGAGAGGCGGCTGTCTGCCCTGTAGTGAAATTTAACAAAATGGAGGAAGTGGTGGTGACCTTTTTTCATTTTAAACATCTCTCTTTCATATCCGCTGAAGCTGTTGTTGTTCTCAGTCTCTCTCTCTCTCTCTCTCTCTCTCTCTCTCTCTCTCATATTCTGTTATTTTGTGTGTAGCGAGACAAACTGTGCATGGTCTCTAAGCAGTTTAAAGATGACAAGCCTAAGATTTGGATTCAGTCTAAATTGTGTTAAATGTCTTGGTTTGCGTTGATTATTCTAAGAGAAAATATGTACATCATAACTGTTAAATATTGAAATGTACAATATTATAGGGTAATACTAACATTAATACTTCTTTATTCAATTAAGTTAAAATGTTAATAAATTTTATTATACCTTTCATGTTGAAAGAAATAAATGTGCTATCTTAAAACAAACAAAAATCTATTTCTCACTGCACACATTATTTTGATCCTCAAAAAACATCCTTTTATTTTAAATTATTTTGATCTTTGTTTATTAATACTAAAATATAACAACACAGTCAGTATTTCATCTTCCTAATATCTTCCTAATAGCAGTACAAATGCATTTTCTGTTAAAGGAGTTTGTTTCAACAGTGTCCTAGTGTAGTTCAGAAATATATCACCCAATTCCATCAGAAAAAAAGATCAAACTAATCTTTTATCTCTTTGGAACATGTTGCAAAGTGCACATATAAATGTTGCACTGTGTTTCATTTTGGTTAATGGACGTAGTATAAGAAAATGTTCCGGTGTTTTTCAGGGGCCCTGATGGTAGCACACATTGAAATGCAGGATCTCATACTGTGTTTCGGAAAAACAAGCAAACAAATTATATTTGTGGGCTAAATTCAGTCTAGGTCTGTGATTATTTTGATGCAATTCAGCATAGATCTAATGCATCTCAGAGACAGAGGTACAGAGATAAAGAGGCAGGTCATAGACAGCGTGACTTACATGTAAGTTCTTGTGTTAGTTTGTGTTGTTTACTCAGATTTTTCCATCGTGACACAGAGGTCAGAGCCTACAGGTGCACCGTTGTGTTTTCATTACATTTCTTTGATAATGTGCCAATACTCTGTCAGATATATTTACACTCCTATAGCCATATGTAAATAATTAATAGCTGCTTTCCTGTAACAGCTAGTAATTCTGTTATTTTGTCCTCTGTAAATTGTAATTAATCCTGTTTTTCCCTCTGATTATATAGCTTTTGCATATCCAGCAACATTGTTAATTCTACCCAAACAAAGATAAAGCATTCAGCAACACGAACATGAAAACAACTCTTAATTTTATAGAATTTTTTCTATAAGAGAGAGCAGATCTCTCACACCTGTTACATCTTATGAATTATGGACACGGTGTAGTCGTGATTAATTTTGTTTTATATATTTGGCTCTGTTTTCTGTTTCCCTTTACTATTCTTTTTTTTCACCGCCAGTTAGGGTTAAATATCTTATTCTAATTCATTGGTGTTACCCTTCATTAGGATCACCCATGCTTGAGAAAATATGAGGAAAACATTTCATTTGCATACTGTATTAAAATAGTGAGGAGGACTGAGATGCTAATTGCTTTGTTTTTCTCGCCCACTGCAATTGTCAGCGGGTGGGTGAAAACATCTCTTTTGAGTTAATGAGGCTGTATGTGTGCGGTGAGAGTCGCACCATTGCTCATTAAATCCTCCCTGAAGATTTGATGTTAGTTAAGTTATTAATGTTATTTGCATTGTGGGCTGTTAAGATGGTGGCTGGTGTTGCAGTATGTGGCAGGTGCATGCTGGTTATATTATAAGTGAGATAATTAACCCAAAATATCAATTACTTATTATTCTTTAATTTAATTTTTCGACTGGATGAAACAGTTGAGTTTATATTTGTACCTTGCAGTAAAAATTTTCTAGGACCAGAGTTTTATGTCCCAAAAAGTTCAGTAGTGCATTTGATTGTTTTTTTTATCCTATCTAAATAGCCATTCAGTCTGTTGAATGTGATGGAGCAAACATTCTGTCTCCATTCCTGTCCAGTAATCTGACATTTCCCTTTTCTCTTTACACCTTACTGTCGTTTCATTTGTGCATCAGCTTATACAAATGTCGTTATCTTAATGCCTCAGGGGACTTAAAACAGGCACTGAGTCCAGCCAGCCGACAGGCCATGCACAACAGCCCCCTAATCCAATTGAAGCTTAGCTACTGACACTGAAGTAAACAGACATTAGTTGGTGGGACACCAACAAAACGAATTACACTTTATTTGAAGCAAGAAAAGGCCAGATGGAAGAAACTTTTACATGTACATCCATCTTTAAGCCATTTTAAAACATGTAACATCATAAATATCTTTAAAGAGATATAAAGAGAGAAACTTTTTACAGTGAAGGCTACATGCAAGATGAAAACTTGTTAATTTTCATTTAAAATATGCAAGAAAAACTGTTGTTATTAAGACAAACAATAAAGGCAGTGACAACAGAGTTGCCTTGTTTAAAGTTTGCTATAAGGAAGGGGTTGTGGATACTCAGCATCTGGTCCAGGTGCTTTGTTCACCTGCCACATTCACTTAATGTGAAATTGTTGTTTTGTCCACTTTCATTCACTTAGGCACTATAGGGAGCTATAAATGTGCTTTGGCTCTCTGCGGTGCCCTTTATAATGGACCACCACTTTCAAGGTCTGATCGAAATTCACAACAGTACTATCACGCTTGGCGATGATGGTGATAAAAGCATTACAAATTGTTTTACAAAATGTTTTCCTTACAAAATTGAAATAAACACAGTGAACTGTTTTTGCACATATTTGTGATACCTGTTGAACATTCTAAAAGAGAATAATGACACCTCTCAGTGATGTTCTGAAAACACAGTCTTGGCATTGATACAATGCGTCGTATTAAGCACATATACCAACCGTCAGTGATAAAAAATACTTTCCTCAATGTAGTTCTTAAATTTTACAGCATTGTGCAAATCTTTTGTGTCACATTGAGATCATGCATAATGAAACTATTAAACCAGATGTGGACATTTCTAGAGAATATCTAATTTAATTTTAACCATACAACATTCATTCAATGTATAAAAATCTGGTTAACTTGTTTAAAAGCCCAATCCAACACTGAGCTAATCCATTTTTCAGCTAGCTGTCTGGGCAAAGATGTATCAGATTTTAGATTTTGTGCTCCCCCTTCAATAGGAGAAGACCAAAAATGTATGGTCTTAGTATATATTAAATATTGAGAATTTTTTTAATTCTCATTATTTAATATATTCAGGTCCTTGAATTGCTATCAGTCAGCAACAGTGATTAGTTTTAGACTGGTGCCACATTACATTAAAGCCACTGATATTTGAATGAAACTAACTATATTTCTGAATAAGGTAAAGGAAACTCAACCTTTTCATCTAACAGATAAAAAAAAGTGATCAGCTTTGTCTGTTTCTCAGCTCGCGCCAGGACTCGAATATTTGTCGGCAGGGGGCGCGAGCCGATGACACCGCGCGAGACCAGTGAGCGTGAATCTGGAAACATGAAGTACTACGCAGTCAACGTGAGACCCTTCAGGGTACGCGGTGTGCCCCCCACTCCCTCTTACAAATCCTGTAAACACTTCCCAGCGCATTAGATCTAAGAACCTGCAACGCTTTACGCATTCAGCAGCAACTCCGAAACAATGTTCGGGTGATCTTATAGTGTCACCCTGACACGTTTAACATCGTTTAGAGGGGAAAATATCGGCAGATCCGCAACAAGCAAGTCTGTTCGTCCGGATGAACAAACTGTTGAAAAAGTAAACGCGCAACTGATTTTTGTCGCGGACAACTTCTCTAAGCCTGAGTGAGTTTTGCTAGTTTCTTGTTTATTTATATGCATTGAAAAAATATGATTGTAGATGGATTGCACGTTGTTTTAAATGGGTATGCAAGCTGGACGAGAAATGGTTTGCCAAAGCGAGCACTTTTTTATATTGTTATAAAGCGTTGGTTGATGTTTTTGTTCAGTTAACGTTCTTTAACTGTTGTTTCAACTTTGGTCTGCACTCAGCGCAAGTTGAACTAAATCAGAAATACAGATGAGCAAAAGTAGCGCACGTTTATTTCTCAATATGTTTTAAAGGGGAATCAGATGGTCTCATTCGCGGGCTTGTTAGTGGGGAAAAGTTGTTAAAAAACTTTAATGATATAATTAAATGATGGCCAGACCAACAAGTTGAATAGAGCGAGAATTAATGAATACAGCAGCTGTTTATTCCTGATATAAATATTATGTTGCAGCTGGATTTATTTATATGGCGTGTTTAATGCAGGTGTCTTCTGCAGGTTCAGCACTTTATAATCACACTTATAGCACTTCAGTTGTTTTAAACTATACTTTAGGTGTTTTACCAGCACTTTAGATAAAGCAGCTGGTATCTTAGAGAATAAATATTCTGAAACAGTGAAAAATTCTTGTTATTTCTGTTCTCCTTACGTAAACAGTCTGGCTTGTAATGACTTATTTGTGCTTTGCGTCTGCAATGTATAAAAGACAGCCATAAGATGTAGTAGAATGATGGGCACCTCACAATAATTTTCATTAATAACATTAGAAAACATTTATGCTTAATTCAGTTAACGCACCAATGTCAAATTGTGAGACGTTCACATTATAACGTTTGTTCAATAAATAATAAGTTAATAATGATGGTGAGAGTGAAACAGAAATGTTTTATGTCATTGAATGAGGCTGCAAAACATACTTTACGTTACCTGTGTCATTTTGTAAGATATTGACCAAAGAGATACACAACCACTGAATACACAATCACACAAAGATACAATTTGTGGCCACGCATTAAATGTCTTAAGAGAAGCTTAAACAGATATATCATGTTTTTTTGCTTGTAACAAGTCTAAATACTGGAGAGATGATAGTGTAGCAGATTTCCTAAAACGATTCATCTTTACAGAAGTTTGAAAGCTTAATCTTGTGCTTTACATTAATTTTTGCTACAACTTCTTTGCCAGCTTCAATACGTGCCCAATGGTTCATTCTTGTGGAAAAGGTTGCCAGTTGTAGAGCTTTTCATCTCAAGGCAAAACATGCACAAAGCAGCTTGTTAATTTATAGCTGACATTAGTTCGTTTTCTGTTAGCAAAATATTTGTATGTTTCAATGCTTAGGAGCTGTTAAAACAGCATAGAAAAATCTTAGAGGGTTCTTAGGGGTCCAGCAGATGATTCTCATATGCTAATGACAAAATGGTTCTGCTGTTATCAACCCTGAAATTCATCATCATTTCAAATTATTATACGTTTCAGGAAAATTGTTGCCATAAGCAAATTGATTTTTTTCAGTCTTATATTTGTCTGAAATTAAATCTGCTCTGTTTCACTGGTAATTGCCTTTTGCCGAGCAAGCTTGCGAGAACATTCAGTGTTGCCTGACAACGTAAATTAACTATGTACATAAAAAGTAAATTAAGATATGAATAAACTCAGAACAGAGCCATGCAAGTTAGCTTCATGAATTTTCAAGTGTTTCAATATGCAAACTTGGCTCAGATTAAAAAGTGTCTAGACATCTGAAGACCTTTCCAACTCAAACAGGTTTGCTGTACGTTTTTTATAAACTTACATGACCTCGATTTACACATGTACAGCAAGCATGATCTCTCTCTTTTTCCCTCCCTCTGTATCTCTCTTTCCTTCTTGTTCAGTGTTAGTATTATTAAATACTTCTACCAATGCGCACACACACACGCACACACACACACACACACACACACACACACGCTTGTTGGTCTCCCTCCAGCCACATGCTTTGCTGACCCAGACTTTTCCACTGTCCTCGTGAAATCGGAGCGCCAGAGATGATCGTGCCTCACCAGCCAGAACTGAGCCCCGTCAGAAAGTGCAAAGATTCTCATACCCAGTTGCTGCCAATAGCCCTGCATTTAATCTCTATCAAGACAGTTATACATAAATGAGGTATTTAAAAAATCATATATTACTAAGTGTTCTCTCATTGTTTAAACTCCCTTCCAACCAGACTGACCCCAGCTTTGGCCCACATGTGTATTGGACATGCAATTTTCATGGATTTTCTGTGCACATGGAGACACTATAATAGTTTACACAAGGGTCTGTGCTTGTTTCAACATAAAAGATTATTTACTTGCTTGTGCAACTGTCATGGTTGAATGTCAACTTTGAACCCTGCATATCAGCTTCCTCGACTGGCTGAATCAATCGCAATAGGAAAGGTTGGATCCTGTCTCATATCCTTTCTGATACACATTAAAAGCTTATTCTGTAGTTTGGCACCGTGTGCACTAATCACAGTGTAAATTATGCCGAAATGACTTGAATCAGTCAATTGACACCTTACAGAGTTCTCGAGATATGAGGTTTAGTTTTGTGTGGCTTCTTGAAAACAAGGAATAATCAACGTTAAAGAATGTTACTTTAAAGTAATGTGTTACCGTTTTATGTTACTTCTGTTAAAGTTATTAATTGTGTTACATTTTTAAGGCATTAGGGTTTTTTTCAGCTAGTTGTTCTCACTGCCAGCTGAGTGGAATGTCTGTTTGTCTTGCAGACATTACATTGGAACTGCTATTTCTGCTTTAAGTGTTTATCCCTGCAGCATAGTTAGAATGCAGTGAAACAGACTGTTCCTTTTTTGGTGTTTTAAATGTGGTATTTACACATAATTCATATGTACCATAATGTAGCTAAATTAGTTATGTTTCTTCCTTTGGAAAACCAAACTCACCCCAGATCACAGCCAACTTTGGTTGAGTTCAACCCAATGCTATATTGACACAAGACTTTTAAAAACCCAGTGCCAGAACTAAACCAGAGGTTCCAGTTATGTCCAAAGCTTTGTTGCTGTCTGAGAATCACGGAAAATGTTGTATCATTGTAATGATGTTACATTTTTGACAAAATAGTCACAATGTAAAAATAGTCATTTTTTGTTAAATTCAGAAATCTTTTTGTTAAACAGGAAACAAAGTTGTTTTGCGAGCTCCAGTAAATCCGTGTCTGTGTTGTGGCAAAATCCAAATTCTGTTGTTTTGTCCATTACAAAAACAGAAAAAAGTACGGCTGAATTCCACTGAATTAGTATTTAGATGTTATTTAAACAAGCACCTGCGTGGGCTGGAAGAAACGTCATTGCACTTTAGATCAGCAATACCAAACGCTAAAATGTTTTTCATTTAGATTTTCTAAAGAAATACATGTTTATATTTTCAAATATAAAAATTGAAGGCTAATATTATGAGCATGCTATCATCTAAAGACGATGCTTGTGTATTTTTAATGGATGTAAAAGCCGGAAAGACACTGAGCTCTGAAGAATAAAAAAAAAGACTCTGATTTGACCCCCATTTGATTGTCAGCAGATTTGAGAGCAGATATACAGTTGCTTTAACATTAATTTCAGAGAAGTTTACAGAGAGGCCATCAATGCATACAGTTTTTATATAACTTCCTGTTTGTAGTGCATTATCATGGCTGAGCGTGACTCAGTGACTCAAGCGTTTTTATTATATAGAGACCAATGAGGTTGAAATAGTAAACTGTGAAACAGATTAGTCACTGCTAAATTTGGATGTTATCAATTCACATTTGGATGTCAGCCCAAGGGGAACGATACTTAACGCTTACGCTTGTTAGCCTGAGCCCTTGACTTGTTAACCCAGTTGTTCATTTAGTAATACTGACAATCAGACGTTTTCATCTAAACTCCAAGATCAACCCCAAAAAAGCTGTTTTTCATTTGAGCAGATGTAAACCCACCACCAGGTCCCTTAATGAACCATGTCTGCAGCAGATTGTCATTTCAATGCTGACTGATGATAGACCATGTTTAGAAGGAACATAGATAGACCAAGTTACAGAGGAACCAAGTTGCATTTTGATCTCTTGAATTTTGGACTCCAGGGAATAAAGCCAGTGCCTAGAAGATAGAAGCAGACATTCCTTGCAAAATGTAGGCTTTCAAAGACACAATGTGTAATTTCTTCACCACTCACAAATAAAAGTATAAATTTATTTTAAATATAAACACTGTTCAGAAAAAAATATATAAATCTAATTATAATATAAATCTAGATTTGGGTTCTTTCATGTTTAAGGGAGACACGTTACAGTAAATGCAGATATTGTCCAACATGGGCCTGTTGTCAACAGAAGGCATGTTTTGGAGGTTACAGGATGAGAAGCTGTTTGAAATCTATGCCTTGCTAAACACACTTGCACTGCAGCAGCAGATGTGCACGTGCTCTAGAGAAGCGGGAATTTTTTTTTTTAGCCAATGAGAGTCAAGAAATTTCCACCACTCCTCCCTCATGACTGTCTGGACAATCAGGCCTTCTGTGTAGATCTACAGGGCCTCTTTACCTCCCTTATGGGGTGGGACCCTTCTAAGATTCAAGGCTCTCCTAGTGTATCTTCAAACAGTCCCACAACATACTGTAGCAAAGATCCGCACTTTAAACAGTTTGTACATGCCTTATGTAAACAGCAGGAGTTAAACACAATTGCTTGTTTTGTACTTTAATGTCTTATGTTGAAACTTGATGAATGCAAACATTTTATCAATCCAATCACAAATGGTCAGGTGGAAAAGATTCTCATTTAGACCTAGTAGTAATCTGAATCCTAAATCCGTCTCTTGTGACCACTTGTGGTTGAATTATGAGGGGAGGGTTACTTCACTATATACATACTCTGTCATTTACTATGTCATAATGGCATCTAGAACTAAATGTACAGGAGTCACGTTACTGTCCCTGCCTGAAGCTACCAAATCTCTCAGCACTAGCGACAATAGAACAGACAGCAAAGTTTGTACAGGCTCTGTCAGGCTGGGTGTGCTTTGTACACTCCCCTGCTGTATGAAATGATAGCAACATTCCAGAGAAGAATGGGGCCTCCCCACTACCTGACTGGGCGTGTATGTATATGTATATATGTG
>JAZGTK010014674.1:0-13605 GCA_036877625.1 Ambastaia sidthimunki
ATGGCTGAGTTGATGAGGTTGTATCTGGATCCATTGTTTAGGAAAGCTTTGACCACTGGCTCAAACAGGAAGTTCTTCATGATGTATCTGTTATAAAACTCATCCTTCAGACCAATGATTTTCCTCATGAAACGCAAAGCACCTGAAAGAGAGCGAGAGACACATTTAACAGCAGATTCATGACTGATGACTGTCGGCAGGGCAGCGTTGACTTGTTGGTTATTTCAAAACAGATGTGTTTATTAATGCTGTTGTACTGAATGTAGAATCACGTGGCATGTGTTGCAATAAACAGTTCCATTTACTACTCGTCATTTAGTCATTTACTACTCGTCTGACTGAGTTTACAGTCCTTCACAAACCTGCATTAATATTATTAAAAAGTAACACCATTTATCTAACAGCTGCTCACCTCCCGATTTAAACTAGACAGGCAAACAAAATCACCTGAAATAATGTGCAGTCAGCATAAAATAAAAATTATAATTATGAAATTAAATTTATATATAAATAAAGATATAAATACATTTCTCTGGTTTTCTTGTTCACGATTCATCAGAAATGTTTTTAAAATCTTTCAAAATATTATAATTTTTTCTGCCTTATTTTATTCTTTTTTTCCTGACGTGGGCAGCATCAATATCAGTAACAATATCATATTAAAATATTTTATTATTATATTGAAATTGAAATACAATTGGCTATTTTTTACAGTAAAATCAAAATACAGTATTTTCTTCTGAACATTCAGTTTAATTTTATAACAACTTATATGATGTATAAGACATTCCATACTGTCTTTATTTACTCACATAATGCGAGGAAAGCGTGTTGGGACGCGGTGAGCACCAGCACTCTGCGCAGGATGTCTTTGTTGATGATGTAGTTCTTTATGTGATACGTGTGATGTTCCACACAGAAGGTGAGGAGCTCCACGATCAGAGCCAGCAGCTGACACGTCTGGAAATCATCTGAGGAGACAACACCCACAGACAGCTCTTTAAATAGCTCTGAAAAACGGCCGGCGTACATCATTTTTAAATCTACCCGAATATCCAGTCTGCACCAATTTCACACCGTTTTGCGACCAAGCATGCATGCATGCACGCGCATACATGCGACACGTTCGTGGTGGTTACCTTTGCTGGGTTTTTCTTCTGTGGTGTTGGCGAGCAGGGGAGCAGAAAGCACGTGCATACAATGCTTGTAGAAGAAACTCAGAAACTCGCTTTTCTCTGTTTTCTGCAGGAAATCAGACAGTTGCAACGTTTATCTATTTGTTCACAGGCTGGCGTTCAGCGGTCATCAGATGCACATTTAAATTAAAACATCTCACGTTAGCCGTCGCGAGCATGTTCTCTGGATCCACTAGCGTCCTGAGCAAACCCATCAGCTGTACGGCTCCGCCCAACTCCGGATCCGTGTCACAGATCATGTGTTCGATGATCAGGTTGATCAACAGGATGTCCTGTGAATAAAGACAGACAGACATGACTAGCCGCTCCAAGAACAGCTAAGCTTGTTCACGTCGGACGATCGCGGGGTGCGTGTAACTCACATCATCGTTCTGCTGAGACTCCTGCATGACAAACTCACGCACCATGGAGGGGTTGTACTCCACCAGGTAGGAGAAGATATCAGTGGCTGCCCCACGCACCTGTACGTCATCCATGCCCTACCACACGAAGCACACGCGTGTCAGAAATGAAGCTAAAATGAGGCTCATGCAGGACAAAGACATTTCTGAATACGTTTTTAGTTGGGTATTTATTTCAGATGTCTGTGAATAGAAAAATGCATCTGCCACAAAAACGTAAAGTTGGAAACCACTTACAAGAATAACTTCCAGCGCTGGCAGGATTCCCATGTTGGAAAGCGTTTTGAAGAACGCGTCTCTGTTCTGTGGTTGTAACGTTTGGGAGAACGCACAAAACTCCTTCAGGAAATTCACCTGGATATAAAGACGGTATCAGTATGACATGCTGGTTTCAATTATTTTTGGTTTCCAGAAGGTTGATGGCATCCATTATTGAAATCATTATCGTACCAGTTCGTGCCGTTTGTCATCATCTGTGGCTTCATCAGTTAACTGTGCAAAGAGCTCAGTCAAAAACTTCTCATCGTCCTGAAAACAAGAGACAGTATTTAGAAATGGAAGAAGCGCCTTCAACTGTTTAAACTTCAGACTAAGTATGCACACTACTTAAAAAATAAAACTTAAGAGTCTGCCTAGAGTCTGAGGATGAAAATCTTAAAATTGAGCCCACCTCCCTGCTGAAATTTAGAAGAGTATTGTGCAAATTACAGCCATAAATGTTATTGTCCAGCTAGATTTACTGCACCAGATCAATATTCAATTTAAAAACAAACTCACATACAGCATTGAAAATTATTATTCAAAAAAAGGCTGAGATTGTAACATGCACGTGATACGGCAAGTTGATAGGGCAGTTCATATTTCATGCAAGCTCCATATCAGAAAAAGCAATGTACGGATTTTGATAAAAGCTTTTAAAAAATACGATTATAAATAACATTCACGGTAGGATATCAAATTAAAAATAAGATGTGAGAAACTTTGTTTTGGAGGAACGCTGAATGGTGAAAACGCTTTGAGTTTCGGTGTGTAGTTCACATTAACAAAGGCTTATGGGTTGAAAATGAAGAAATAACAACAGATACAAATACTGCACAGCAAATTTCTGTGACACAATTAGTTTAATTTTAAAATAAAGTGTGAACACTAATTAACTCATTCTGATGGCAGAGAAGCTAATTAAAAACGTTCATTGGAAAATAAAAGACATGACTTATTTTTGCACACCCCAAACAACATTTAATCGTAATATTTAAGCAGCGTCAGTAAATAAATGATGTATATTTGCTTACCGCATGTCAGAACTCAGACTACAGCTACTCACCACATTGTGAAGTGCAAATAAAGGCAACACTTACTTAAGAGGAACCAGTGAAGAGATTCAAAACATTGATTGTCATGGGAAAGTAATTACTCCATCTATCCCATAATAAACAGTGTCTATTATCATATGATATAGCAAAATGTATTAGCAGAATACATTTTGATATATGATATGATAATATTATAGCACACAACCGGTCTTTCAAATAAAATGTTCATATAAGAGCTGGACAAAATGTATTTTTGATGCTGGCTGAAGCGTTGAGACCTGTGAAAATGATCACCCAGCACGCCTGCCAAAGTGTGACATCACATGATACGGCTCTAAAGAACATGATGGTGCTGTTTCCATGGAAACGAGCCCCCTCCCTCTAACTCCACTCCCAGTATGAAACAATTCCACTGTAAAGACCTCACAGAGGTTTAGGTGAGAAGCACGTATATAAAACCACGAACAATGTTGCTATATATCATTTTAGCTAGTCAATGTTAAGCTTTAAAATGTTAATTTTGAACATCGTATTGCAGGGTTAAGATGATTGGATCGGTCCTTCTTCACATCCAGCGAGTGGTGAAAGCTGAAATCTCTGTAAAGAAATAAACTCAGAGCTCTAGATGCAAACATGTTATCTACATCTGTAAAAGCTCTTGGTGTGAAAGCAATAAAGAATTATGACCTTTACAACAGGCAACCAAAGTACAATCTTATCACATTGAGCACCAAGAGGTGGTCTCGGGTGGGGGGGATAGGGGTATGTTGCAGCAGACACTTGCAGATCTATTGTTACCCATAAAATGTGAAGTTAGAAGACTGTGTGATGAGTTACTACACAGTATCTACACAGACTTCCTCCTTGTAGCACCAGAAGGGCATTTTAAAGATAGCAGCTAACAGCCAACAACCAACAGTATTAAGTTTATTACAAATCTCATACGTTGTGGAGTACAGAAAACTCACCTGCAACATGCCAACAATCTCCACCTTGTTGAAGAAGATGAAGGAGTGGAGGGTGGAGAGCATGTTCTCCTCAAACACAGACGGGGTGGGCAGCACCATGTCCTGAATGTACTGCACACGATACGTCTGGTGAATCTTCTGCCGCAGCTCTGGGTCTGAAATGGGAATGACCTCTTTAAACCGCGCTGTGGTGGTCAGGAACTCCCGATGTCTCCGGGGTTGAGGCAGCGACGGGTCGAACTCCAAACACCCGATCACGTCCATAATGCATTCTTCAGAGAACATGACTTCGAAAAGCGCCGTGCGATTGAGGAGGAAGATGCCTTTGATGATGTCGTAGAGGTGGTGCAGACCTTCTCTGTTCTCCAGGTCCTCGCAAACGCGGAACAGCTCCAGAAGCTTGCGAATGTATCCCTCATTCTCCAGAGCTAGGGCCAGTTTTTCCCGTCGTAAGGGAGAAGGTAAGGATGAAGCCACCAGCTCGGCCACCTCCTCCAGCCGGGAAAGCTCACAAGGTGGGAGTTCAAGACCAGGAGAAGACATATCATCAAAGCGCTCCTCCTCAGACTCATCTATCAGCTCCTGGGTGATGTCAACTGAAGGATCCTTACCCTGGACCTTTGAGCATAAACCAAACCACAGGATAATGGACATGCAAAAACTGCATATAACACCAAGCAAGTAAACCATGACCAACAGTAGCCCATATAAAGTTACCTGACATATCTTCTCCCAGATCTCATCACAACCAGCTTTCTCCTGAAAGCTGAGGGCCAGGTCATAGTTTTCAGCCTCAGACCATACTATCAATGTATCCTTTGAAAGTAAGGGCAAAGAAACAAACCTTCAATAAATGAAGAACATGCTATTAACAGAAAAACAAGTCTGAAGTCAGTCTAACTTCAGTTTAAGCAACTTAAGACATGTGTACGCCTTAAAGTTAACCAATACAATTACATGGAAAACTATTAGTTATAAATCAGGCTGATAAGAATAAAAAACACTTGTGTTCTTTGTATAAGATCACATCACAACAGTTCAAACGCACCTGCTGTTTCTGATAGGCGGTGTTAGGGTTGATTTTTGACTCCAGCAGCAGCGACCCTGTTTAAAAGAAAAGATGCATTTTACTTGTACTACGCATGAAGAATAAACATAAAAGGCGCCTCGTCTCTGTAATGTTTTGAAACCTACCATCACTTTCGGCGCGCACCAGGAGAGACGTGCCTTTCAGCCTCTCCACGTAGGCGGATGACACATGTCCCGTGCCCCGGTCGTCCCACTGGCGGTCCTCATTCAGAGTGTACACCTTTACTCGTCTACGAGTGTCAGTCATTCTTACAAGTAACTGTTGAATGTTTTGCCCTTGATTCAAGAAATCTCTTGCAAATCTGCCTTCAAACTTTAAAGTCGGTGTAAGCACAGATCCGTGAACTATTTGACATTTGCTTGCAACCTGTTGCGAAGCCGATGCGGTATGATGTTGTGGGTCTATCGTTGTAAACTCAAGCAGACCAGGTGAATTTTTCTGACCAGTCTGACGACGTTTAACTCAGTTAGCAGCTCTCTGCAACAGAGACTGTCCACAACATACCCAATATTTTGAAATATTTTAACCGAGCCCCAGAAATCTCTATTCCGTTTCTAAACGGGGTGAAATGGTGAAAAAATGGCTTTGAAAAGCGCGCAGCCAGCACACGAACGCAGTATGTGTTTATACACTATATCGTGCCCCTTACTTTTAGCTAGCTGTGCTAAGCTAACGCTGCGACTAATTCAGTCAAACGGGGTTAGCTAAGCTAGCACCTCAGCTAGCAGGCTATCTCCTCGCGCAGGTCATTTTAACCCAAAAATGAGAGAAACGCACGCGAACGAACTCCAAAGACGTACCGATATCGTTATTTGATCATTATACTCACGAGTATTCAGTGCGAAGTCGAGAGGAGTCGCATATAAAACGGCGCGTTCATAATAAGCTAAGCTATATTTTCTCCAAGTATTCCGCCATGTTCTGGCTAAGGGCCGCGAATGGACCAGCCAGTCTCTTCACGCAAAGATAAACATTTCCCGACTCGACTAATCGAATAGACTCGCTCGTTTTACTTTCCGGGACGTCAATTTGTCAACGCGACCGTCGAGCACCATAAAATAGCAGCTTTCAGAAGAAAAGTAATTATTAGCCCCACTGTGAAGATTCGGCCATCTTGGGTCCCCTCAGAAAGCCGCTACGGGGTTTCCTGTGCTGCAGGGGCCGCCGCCACAGTTTAAAGACACAGTGCGCCAAAATGAGCAGCGCACACTAACAAGTGTTCATAACAGCAAACGCTCACTGCAACAAAACCAGGACGTGTGAATGAAAATATGCAGGACCAAACCTGCAAAATAAAAATGCAATGATAGGAAACTATCTACAAAAATTGGTTAAACAAATGCATGTTTATTTATATGTGTGACGTATGTACATGCCTATAATGTAATTGTTATAATTTAATAAATAATTATAAATGAAATATGCAATATATTGTTTTAACATAAAGAAATTGATGTGGCTTCTTGGTTTCATAAGTTGTGCTGAGAAACCTAAAACCATTGGTAACTACCCACATCGATGGAATCGCATAACCCGCTTTGCCAGTTGGAAGAAAGTCACAAAACCAGTACTTGAGTGTAAAAGACAATTCTGTATTAAACCATTACATATAAAAATCATGTGTTGTTCTTGTTCATCTTACATTTGTATCTAACACAAATCACATTGTGTTGGTGTTTTCTCAGTACTTTGAGATTCTGTATTCAGTTGTGTTCTTAGTCACCTAGTTACCTAAAACAAAACATACACTCACTTCCTGTTAAATCACGTTTCAAAGATTTGCTTAAACAGGCTCTATAGTTGAATTATTCATGTAGACTCCTGTATGTTAAGACAAATATACTCTCATAATCCATGGTCATTTTTTCTGGATTTTTCATAATCTTTTATACAGGAACAACTAACAACTTTTCAGTGTGTGGTTCATGTCCTCCAACAGAAACTTCCTGGAAAGAGGTTTGTGCTAAAGACCAAAAAAACAATGACATTTTTCTACGTCACTGAAACACGTTGCTGACAAACAGCAGGGGGCTCATGAAAGCTGTTGAACCAGTAAAGCAGGAAAAACAGAAATTCAGCAAGTTCCTATTTGAACATTTGACCCTATGGCTGAAAAACAGGATGGCCTTGCAGTGCTTTAATGTTTTTTTTACATAAAGCTTGTATTTTCACAACACGGGTCTGTAGAACAGAAGTCCAGAAGTCACGTTGTAAACAACAAGAGTGATACCTCATATCACGTCCTCCCTCTTCTCTTGTATTTACTAACAGATGCGTCATAACAGAAACATCAGGAGGTTTTGTGATGCATTTTGCCAAATGAATCATGGAAGAGTTTTTCCAATTAATATAACAGGACATAAAATTAAGCATCTACATAAACTGACTACCTAATCATTTCTTGAGCGTCATTTATTAATTAGTTAAACTTTACCAAACTGCTTCCCCTGTACAAACCTGGACATACAGATTAAAGCCTACAGTTACATAGTTAATTTGTTTTCTATAAAGTAACATTTGAATTCTAAATAGGAATGTTGTCTATAAAGTTTTTAAATTCTATCTATAACTATAAAATCTATTTATAACTGGATACATAAACCAGAAAGAGCCAACAAAACCTGTAAAGGAACTGAGGACCAAGAGCGGTAATAAAATCACTCTGAATCTGACATGTGTAAATAGTATATTTTACTCAGAGAGAACAATTTAACCACAATTTAAAAAAAAACACAAAACACATTATGAACTGAAAGGGACTGAAAAAAAACCCCAACAAATCCTGTTCCCATTTTTCCCATCTTACCCCCATCTTGATAAATATCCCAAGTCCCTAAATTCTGTTACAAAAATGCAATTTAAAATGTAAAATATTTTCACTTCCTCTAATAACCGACTGACTAAACAGACATGCAATCAACAAAATCTGAACTAGGCTGCACCACATTACCAACAAGTTTATCTACTGGTGTTCTGTGATATAGAGCAGTTCCGATGAAGTTGAGAACTAGTCTCAGAAAAAATCAGCCCACTGGCCCCTCAGCCATTCACTCCCTATTTCCCTGCCTGCTGGGCTTGACGTCTCAGCAGCACGTAAATCTTCTCTTTGATCCAGTCTTTGTTGTAGGGCTGGTAGGTTTGCGTGTCTGCCCTGTACCTGTTTAAAAGCAAAAATAATAGTTGCTCAAAGCATTTCAAGAACTCAAGAACAAACTTTACTCTAGAACATACAATTTTTAATACATTTAAATGCAGTGGCACAAAATTAATCTGGCTGCACCAGTATGTTGTAGAAAGTGACACTTACACAAGACAGCTGAGGTCAGCGAGATCATCCACGAAATCGAATAACTGGCTTATGTCATATGTGATAGAAGGACTGTTAGGATTCATCCTCTTCAAATGCTCCTCGTACATCTTACACACTCCTATTGTTAAAAGAGAAAAACAAGTTAAACATGTATCTAAGCATTAAGGAACTCTCCATAATCAATCAATGGATGCTTCCCAAATTATAAAGGGGGAATAAAACGATGTACCTTCCATGCACTCATTGACAGACTCATAGTCTGCGTATGTTCTGCCTTCTGGTCTCTTGGTGGGCTGCACCAGTAGAATCGTGTGAGACTGTAAATACAACAGAAATACAGTCAGAACAGATACATTGACTACTGCACTAGATTAATTACGCCTAGTTTTGATTACTGACAGTAAATTAGATTAGTTGAGCAAAATGTAGATTGTATATTAGCGGATTACTAGGGTATACTATCTTAACATATAAACATACCAGTTTATTATGGTATATTTATAACTGTAACTTGTACAATCTCTGACATAAGACCCTAAAATACAGCTGTTGGACTCCAACCCTCCCCCCTAAAAAACAAAGCATTCATGTTTTCCTCATTGATGATATAAACGGTCACACTATTGAGTATTTTTTATTGCACTCGAGGCAAAGTAGTTATTAACATCGTAAATAATAACGTGTATGTATAAAGTGCATCTATATGCCCACATATGAACAATTGCATGAATATTCGACGTCATTTTGCTAACTGCGCTAGTTTACTCATAACATTTGTAACAGGAGTCAACAGAGACGTCGAAACCCACATTTTGGACATGCCAGACGTCAAAAACACTCACAGCAATGTGAAGGAAGCATTTGTATACTTACCATTTCTGTTTCTTATATCTAAAAGGCTCGACAAATATCGTGCTAATCGCTGACGGTCACTCACGGGTCGCTGCTGCAAGAAGAGCGTAAACGTGCGGCAAACATCTACTTCCGGTTGCCCACCGACACCATTTCTTTTCAAAATAAAAGTCACTGTAATAATTAGCGACACTATAACTAGCAAGTCTGCATGCAAGATGACTTCACGTAGAAATTTTTGTTACTCCTCATAAATGCACAATTTGTGTCCACAGTTTGAAATAATGAATGTTCTTGGTTGTTTTCTCTCTTTATTAGCTTTGCAGGAATATAAATTTGAAGCAAAGTACATGGACAACATAGAAAAAAACACAAAATTAAAAGCATACATGTGACTGAAAGGGGAATATATAACCCTGCAGTATTTACTTTCAGCTGCATTTCTAAATATTAGCAGATATGTTTTGCATGAATTTAGTATTATTGCGCTTGCTGTTAGATTTGACTTTGACTCTGTCACAACAATAAAAGGCATTAAGTTGTGTGAGCCTATCAAAACATTGCAAATTAAGTGAACCTTAAATTGTGTTTTGTCTACTTGAACATGGACGTGTACGTGAAATGGATTTGTTTGTTTCTTGAATTTCTGTAAATCTAAATTCCACTTAGCCACGTGCGTGTGGTCTCAGTCTATAGACTCTGACCCGTCTGAGGCCGTTTCTGGATGTCGGCTGTCTTTGAGAGGGGCTTCTGGAAGTTCCCTTACATGTCCTCTCACATTCCTCCTTGGAGATGAAGTTATTGTTATTGCCATGGCAACCACCATACCAGAAATGTGAGCAGGTGCCGGAAGAATGATCAAAATAGTAACGAGGTGTCCATTCATGGCAGGAGCCAACATCTCGTGCCAAAGAGCACACGCTAGCAGAGGGAAGACGGGCTGGGCTATGATTCTGGAAAATGAGAGAAATTTAAATCTGAGTTAAAATGTTGGACAGAATTTTCATAGAACCGAATGATGGAGCATAGAAGCATATTAAAAATTTACGAAAGAGAAAGAAAGCGAATTTCACCCTAGAATCAGGACATCCCGCTCTTCTCAAACCTTGGGCAGCTGTGACTCCATCCAAGCAGCAGCCATACCTATCATCACACACACACACACACAAACTGTTAAACAAACAGCTTTCTCTTTATGTGGCTGTATGGATGGATGTTTAAATTCCATGTATGTACCTGGTCCTGTGACAGTCTTCCTCACCACAGCCTTCTCCCTGAGGTCCAGAGGCCTCAGTTTGGCCATCAGAACAGCAGCCAAAATAAGACTGGACACAATGTGGGCCAATCACTTCTGAGTATGGATCGCTTGGTCTGTAAACTGTCCATAGAGCAAATGTAGACCAATAATTATAGTGTATTGAATAAAAATTATATTAAAAATGAACAAAAATCAGTTATTGAGCAAGTACATGACAGATCAGTATTCAGCATGATCTCCTTCTCTTACCCTGATTTATTAAGGCAAGTTTTTAACAATGATATATAACTTGAGCTGTCAGGACTGATTTCCAAGAAAATGTCAGTTTAGCTACATTCGATTTCAACATATGTAAGAAAAAGTATGTAAATAAATCTGCATTTTTATAGCTCAACTGTTAGAGCATTGCGTCAGCAGCAAAAAAGTTGTGGGTTCAACATATATACTAATTAAATGTATAGCTTAAATGCATTGTAAGACTATGGACAAAAGCACCTGCCAAATACACAAATATAAACCTGCAATTTTATGTTTTAAACAGAGATGGCAGTAGAGAGGCGAAAGAGACTAACTGCAGCTTTAAAATGACTAGCAGTATGACATTTGAATAATCTGCATATTTCCGATAGCTTGTATTCATCCTCAGACAGAAGTTTTTTTTAACCTGGAGGTGCATCAACGGAATGAGGCACAAATCCACGTGAGGAGCGAGAACCATCCGGGTTCTGAATGCTGGGCACCACTAAACCAATAAAACATAAAATTAGTGTCTGTACACTGTCATGCTTTATATGTGTATATATATATGTGTGTGTCAATACGTGCTCTGAATCAGTATGTGAGTGTTATGATGAAACTCACTCTGTGCATTGGGGCAGGGCTGTGTGTTGCAGTTCTCCACAGCGTGAGGTTTGGTAAGAGAAGCACATCTTTCATCTGCATACTGGCTGAGATTCAGGTCCATGCAAACCACTCTGCGGGTCCGGGTGCCAGTTCCACAGCTTCGAGAACACTGAAAGAGAGACACTATGCAGAGAGCAGCTTCATTTAGATGTTAATATTAAACCTCTTCTTCCTTTCCTCACCAGGCTGAAGTCATTGGTGTAGTATCTGAACGTTTGGTGGCAAGCAGGTCTCTGACAGGATGTGATGTCATGTGGGCGAGTGAGGCCGCTGCAGTGGTGAACGGGGACTCGCTCCCCTCTGCCCCCCACGCAGGACACCTCTCGTGTCTGCTGTCCCTCACCACACGTCACTGAACACTGGAGGAAACATGAGGTGGAATGAGAAGGTTTGGTGACTACCCTGCTAACAATTTTAGGCTGTAAGAACGTTTCCCTAACGTTTCCATTAGGTAACAAAAATGTTAAAAGTGTTATTTTGCAAATTATAGGAATGTTCGAAACGTTAATTTAACTAACAATTCAAGAATAACATTTTGATATACATAACAGTAAAAAAAAGTTATATTAACATCTACAACTTTTAGATAAGGTTAGCCAATGTTCTGAGAACATTTATTGAGCTGGGTGGGTGCAAGTATGAAGTCTGAATGTTGAATGCTGAATATAATTTACACACTTCACTAAAGGGACCGACGCTGTACTCGACACAGGGAGGCTGGTTGCAGGCCTGCTGGGATGCTGGTCTCCTGAGACCTTGTGCTGTGCAGTGGGATTCATCTACTGTAGCCGATGTTCTCTCATTGATACAATGAACAGCACGAGTTTGCAAGCCCTGACCACAGTGAACAGAGCACTCTGAATAAGGGCCATATGTGTACCTAAAATCACACACACACACACACATTGCATTTTCAAAAACACATCATTTAGTATGTTTAATAAGCAATTTCCCTTGTGGGGACGGCTGGCAATGTGACTTTTACCATCCTTGTGGGGACTCAATAATAGAAAAGCAACACATATACACACACACACACACAAGCCAAAACTCCAAAAGTAAACTAAGCAGTGTTTTAACATTTCTTCTCTGTGTGTCATCATACTCTTTGTTTACACACAAACAAGTGCACAGTAATTTATGGTGGTACCTATAGGTGTCCATTATGCGGTCAGCTGTCACAGGACTATGTCGGGAAGTGACAGGAAAAGCGCTGTCCTCAAAATCCACAATCTCGCCACGGCTCACCGCCTTTCAGCAAAGACAAGGATGTTAGAATGAAGCGTTTCATTGCGTGTGGTTTGGTGTTACAGTCAGTGTACACGTACTCTGCAGACACCCCCCACGCAGACGTCTCTACTGCCTGCGTAGCACGGAGTGCCGTCCACCACAGCTGCTCGTTGACGGTGGGAGAAGTTCTCGCCTCTGGGCACACACACCAGTTCACACGGGTTCGAAGCTGGAGTGAAACCCAGTCAGGTCATGTGACTCATTAAACAGCCTCATCAACAACCAATCAATGACCCAGCTAACAGGGAACATTCTCTAAAAGTTTCCTTAAAGTAATCAAAAAACGTTGCAGTATCATCAACTTTTCTCAAAGTTAAGAATCATACATATTAAACATTATTCTTAAGTTGTTTTTGAATGTTTAAAAAATGTTACAGAATTAACAAATGTCTCAATGACATTCTCAAAACCAAGCCATAATGTTAATACAACGTCTAAATAAAGTTCCTAGAATATTTAAAATAACAATTTAAATGTTTTTGTTAATTAATGGTAATGTTAGGGGAACATTCTTACAACCTAAAATTGTTAGCTGGGAACCACCTAGAGGAAGTGTTTGGCCATAACAAGAAATAAAAGTATCTGTTATTGCTTAACGTTACGTCTAATTATATGTTTATGTGCTCCACAAATTACAGCTCCAATTAAAGTAATTCTGAGATTATTGTGGAATCTCTTAAAGTTGACATTTTAGCTTCCTACCTTACATTTATGCTTTAACAGGCACTTTTCTCCCAAAAAAGTTACAGTTCATTTGGAAAAAATGTTTATCAGTCTGTGCACTCCCAGCAAATTATCACCTTGGTGTTGTTAGCACCCCTTTAACAGTTGAAAAATAACACCAACCCAGCAATTTTAGGTTGTAAGAACATTTCCATTAAGTAACAAAACATTAAAAATGTTATTTTGAAGGTTCTAGGAGCGTTCAAAACATCCAGTTTTATACATTGTGTTAAAGTTACTGCTTGGTTGTAAAAACATTAAAACTTTTAAATTCTGCAATGTTTTTAAAACGCTCCACAAA
>JAZGTK010014675.1:0-13604 GCA_036877625.1 Ambastaia sidthimunki
ACTGAAGGATGTTGCTAAGATGTTAACATGAAAAGAGTAAGACAGATTACAGGTCGACACGACAGGCGGATTTGCTGATATCGCTACGGAAGATCACTTTGAAGAACTCGAGTTTAGCACACGAAGAGTTAGTCCACAACCTGCTTTTTAGAATATTATCAAAGATCCATCTAGTCCCAAACAGCCATTATTGCGAACAGATTTAGATTTTTAATAGTACTTTAAACCCTGGCATTGCCTCTCTACATTACTGTTGTGATGGAAATTTATGAGTTTTTATGAGGGTCTTGGCGTTTTGTTGTCAAAACCGAGCCAACAATAACAAGCCATATTAACGGCTAACACAGTGACGGTGGGTATTTGTCCGCTTTGGCACTGTGTGGGAATTTCATTAATCTCATCTCATGAACAAGAGGCCATGCTCAATAGAGCCGGTTACGCTTATTTTATGCTTAATTCTCAAAAACTTGGAGCCCACAAAAGAGTGTGAGAAAGAGGGAGGTTCCTCTTCGCTTCATCTTGCTGAACCGTGACCAGAGACCCAGATAGAGAGATCTTTGCCTCAGAGATTTAGAAACCACTCTAATTTTACCCTTCGCTGGATCTCAATGGGCTTTGAAGGTTCCAACCTATAGGTACTTCATTATATTCCATAGTTTGCTGTTAATTATTTGACTTTACCACATATTGGCTTTTAGAATGTTCCTCATGAGTGGCAGGGTCTTAAAAACCTTACACCAAGTTGATGGTCTTGATAAAAACTCAGTATGAGGTTGAAACCCTGGAGATGGTTAAATTTCACTATTTTCTTGTTAACCGAGATGCTAACTTGAAACGCTCTCGCAACCTTGTCTATCAACCTGACTGCTAGAGGTGAGAGGTCAACCGTTAGGTCATGGTTTAGGATGTCCTGCCTGCCACTCAAGCCTGATTGGGTGTTTCATCTGTCAATCATATGTAACTTAAATAAGTTCTGACAGGTTGGAGGCTTTGTGAAGGTGGAAATGGCTGATGGGAGAGATAAACAAGCTCTTTAGATGGGTGTTAATTTATTGAACTGTCACTCTTTTGCCTCACTGTTTATCTTTCAGCTCAAACGTATGAGACCTGAGCCTCAGGGGTTGGAGGTTTATGAGCTGGGGAGATATTTCGAGATGTCTGAAAGGGCCAACCGTAGGGAGATGCTTCTGGGTGCATTAGGCCAAGATCAGTTGCATGGGTTTGGTTTACATTATACTCTTTATTTAATGTAGCTACTCCTGATGTGAAGTTAAAAAAGTGAAAATGCAGCACTTGGTGAAGCTTTATAGAAGAAATAGACCTAACACATGAACAATAAATGTCAGCAGAGCAGATGAAAGAGTTTGATTCAGTCAGTGCAGGTCTGAACCTCTGGGAATGAACCAGGGGACTGATGTAATACTCCATATGCAACAACCTCAACTTATTGCTTAGCAGCTTGGATGCAGTTGAGTCATTATATTTCAAATAAGATATAATGTATTCATATATATTCAAAATATAGTGTGTGTATATATATATGGGAATATTTATGTATATATGTCACTTTATTTTTGTTTGTTCTGTGAGGTAAATACTGAGTCAATATCATGCTTTGGGAAAACTTGGATAAAATATGAAATTAAATTATACCACAATTAATAAAAAGTTTGTTGACTTGGCATCAGTCAGTATTAGATATTTTGGTATCTGATTTGGCTGATATTGGAGAGGCTTTTGTTTCTGTGACAGAGTACAAAAAAAACTGTTATCCATCTTTTCAATCTTACAATAAAACATTTCAGTCTCTGATTTGCTCCAGGGTAAACCTCTCTGATGTCTTACTCTGATATCTTTCTCTTACTGATATCTTTAAAAGTTTGCGAACAGCTTTCTTTGTTCATGTGATCTTGTACTTCCTGTGTTGCAATGAGACTAGGGAGCAACGGGTCTCCAAATCCATATTTTCATATGGACACCTTCTGCTCCATGTTCTGCTGGTCCTGTTTTCCATAACTTCCATTCTGCTCCCATTGCATCATGGGTTATGGATTCTATCTGCATGAACTCTGTCTGTGGGTGCACTTTAGGAAGGTTTTGTTGACTTTAATTAATTGGGAGTGTGAGGTCAACATCAGGTTGCAGTTTGTGACTGATAAAGAAATGGATGGTTGGGATTTGGATGATAAAAGCAGGGGAGGGAAGGTTTACACCAATGCTTTGCTCCGAGAAGTTATGAGACCTGGTTAATCCAGACAGACCTTTCATGATGGATGAGACCTTCTCAGCTCTCCTCTCCAGAGAACAGACCCGTTTTCTTGAGCCATGGAGCTTATTAGATTTACATATTACTGCAGTGTTAAAAGTTTTTTAGGTAGGAAACTGGAATGTAGGGTATGATTAATAATCAAAAACAAGATGCTTGTTCTTACAGAAAACATTTTCTAAAACTTTGGTACTATGTTTGGTGTCAGTATGTTTTCACACACTTTTAAAAAGATATCAGAGAAATTAGCATGTTTTGTGGAATGCTGTTTGGCTAGGATCAGGTCTGTGGTTTAGGAATAAAGAGGATTATATCGCTCTTATATGATCAAAGCTACCTTAGACCTAAAAATGTTGTAATGCTTTTAAAAATGAAATGAAATGAAAAGAGAATTGACTTTTTCTTGATGGACTTAAAAGGGAGTAGTAATATTTCAGCATTAAAATGCCCTGATCTTTATCAAACAATAGCTATTTAATTTGTTATGTTGGAACAGATGCCGGATTGTGCCTACACTCCTGCTAACTGGGCCGAAGAAATCGAGTGCATTTCGGGTTTTTTTTTTTGCTTTCTCAACAACTGCCAAATCCTGTTTTCTATCAGTCAGCTCAAGTGAGAGTCCATTATGCCAACCACAAACTGTGTCAAAGATGAATTTGGCTTCGTTGAGGTGACACTAAGGGCATCGTAATACAATTTTAACAGTCTTAATTTGTCTCCAGATTTGTTTGGCATTTGTTAATGCGCCTGCAGTGATAGCGACACAGTGCATTCTGGGTAATTCATTGTTATCTGGAGCTAAAGTTAAAGATAGAGTGTGTTTATCTGCAGCAGACAGCAGTATAAGGAAATGCAGTTGTATTGTGAGTGTTCTGCTATCGTTGTAAATGTGCTGTGGACGAGGGTGGACAGCTTGTGACTCTCCCTCATAACACATCACTATGATAACCCAGTGACCTCACTTTCACTGCCAGCCAATCAGGATGCTTTGTGTATTTGAAATCAAATGGGAGACTTATAGAGCGCATGATTTGTTGAGGTGAATTTGGTCTTGTTTCCTGATATTTGTGTTTGACTGTTCTTACTTATATACCCTGAAAAGGGTCTCCCCTATAAATAAAGTATTTCCATTATATATACACTCTAAGATAAGTGTATGCCTGTGTGTCTGTATATAGGGGATACATTTGTGATATACTGATTGGTGAGGCTTTGTGATTCTATAATAGACTTGCCTGGTTGACTTCTAAGCACTTCAAGACCTCATATTGATCATAATAATAAAACATAGGCCACTTAATTGATGGTGTAGCATCATGGCAATGAAAAAAATCAATTCTGAGTTTTTAGATGGGAAGGTTAGTGAGTTCAGTCTGTCCTTGTTTAGGCTCTGGGGCTTGTATTGATAAATCCAGAGATGTCATGAAATTGTTTTCTTTCACCTCATTGGTCAGACCAGCTTACGGAACCTGAAATGACTCTGGAAGCACCAGCTGGAATTAAAGAATAAAAATTGAATCGTCACGTTCAGACTTTCAGCAAATGCAGTTTGGCTGTTATTTGACAGAAAACAAATGAAGCTTTATGTTCAGTCGGCGTGCCGTACAGCTGCCCACGGGCGTTACTGTACTCTCACTCAACGCCCCACTTTTTATACATGTAAAAAAAGTTTATAAACATTTATATTGCTCATTTTTCATTCCACACTACATTCAAATCTGCATATTATTAGTTTATGGTAACCAAGAGAATCTCATGCACTCACTTTCCTATATTTCAGCCAGTCTCAGTGAAATAAGCTCGTTGGCTCATTCAGTGTTTTTCTGCCCAATATCCTCATGGCATCCCATAATTTCTTATATGCAGAAGTGTTTGTTCAACACCGTGTCTTGAAGCTGGCGAGGTTTGGGTTGTAAATCATTTGACTGTTACGTTCCTCGCCAGGTCTGATTGCACGGTTACCTCATTTGCCTCAGTACTGTAAACTATTCATAGGGCTGAATTTTTCCATACCTGTAATTTAAATGGTTGTCTTTCGTCTCTGCCCTCCCTCAAAACGAACGTTTAATACACGCTCACTGATTATAATTGGGTTTTACAGTTGGAAGAGAATCAGACGGCGTCTTACCCGTCAGTCTCGTAGACTTTCTTTGACAGCACAAGGCAAGATTGTCTCATGAAGTGAGAGTGACAACTTTTCCTGAGTTGAAACCTTACAGTTTTTAAAGCAACTTTCAGTTTGCACTCCATTGACCCCTGGGTTATTTTTTGCCCTGGTCATGGGCATGTTGTTGGTAATCTCTCTGAGCAGTTTTTCCAAAGACAAACACTAACTAACTAAACCCAGGACCCCAAATCACCCAGCGTCTGAATCTCCTCAGATCTTCCACATAATTTACCAATTTTCTTCATAATAAGCTGTAATAGTAAGCAAATGCAATGCAGTCTTATTTTAAATTAAAATTACTTATAATTAAAACTTTAATTTAATTTGATTTGAAGTTTTATTTGAGTTAATTTTTAAGATGGGTTTTGTGAAATAAGACTATTTTGTGCTTTCTTTTGGCCACTGCAAAATAACAAATACTTGATAATATTATTTGTAAATACCTAAAACTAAATTAATAAAACATAACTAATAAATTAAAGTGAACTGACACCTTGTCAACATAACAATGATGCTTCATTTTCAGATGTGACAGCTCCAGTCCCTGTTCACTTTCATTATATAGAAAAGTGTGGCCAGGAAATTTTATTCTCTCTTTTTGTTTTCCATAAACAAAAAAAACTCATACACTTTTAGAATATTATTAGGGTAGAAAATGGACTTGACTTTATACTTTTTGATGAACTTAGAACTTTAAAAGTCTTGCATCAGTTTCAGTGTTTCTTTAAAGTTAGCACAGGCAGAGCTGAACGGACAGGTGTCACAAAGTCAGTTCTCTCCCACAGTGACAGAGACGGTCCTGAAAGGGTTAACCATCTGGCCTTTCATTCCCACGGGAGTGTGTGTGTGTGTGTGTGGTTCTAGCTGAAAATGTGCTGCACCAAAACTCAATAGTGTTTGTTTGCAGCTAATCATCTCCCTCTCAGATGAGCGCTTGTGTAAACTGAAAGGAAATGTGACAGTGAAATGGATGAACGTGTTGACATACGCTTGAGAAAACGAATGCTCAATCCTAATCCCACTTCCTTCCTGTCTGGCCTGGGAAACGGAACATATGTGGCCACCAAACGCAACCAAAGCGTCTGCCAAATGCAACACCAACGTTGGCCGTTTCTCTCACACGGGTCTTTGCTGATTGGCTCAGGACAAATTCCTCTGTCTTATAATACATTCAATGTTGTGAAAAGAGAGAGTCTGTTCTATACGTAGACTTTCACACTTACAAAAGCCACAGCCAGCCATACAGGCTCTTTGGGTCCTATAGGTTGGGTGACAAACAGTGAGCCAGAACCCCAGCTAACAGGAAATGTTTTCAGAACGTTGGCTACTGTTGTTTAAAAGTTCTCTGAGTTATCAAAAAGTCGAAGTAGAACTTCAAAAATGTTATATAGTGTTTGAATAACATAACATTTGTGTAACCAAGTAATGTTAATACAACATCTGAAAAGCTGGAAATTTTGAACGTTCTTGGTATCATTTTATCAAACACTTTTAACCTTTTTGTTGCATAATTGAAACATTCTTACAACCTAAAATTGTTAGCTGGAGGTTGTGGGTTGAAGGATAGAAATCTCACTTCTTGCATTCCTTTCTGTTTTTCTCAGAGGAAATGGGGGAACAATTTCTCGCCCACCTCTGCCTTGCCATGACCCCTGACCTGTGTTATGATAGCCCTGCAGTCCACAGCTCTCACCAGGGTGTGTGTAGGACATTTCCCATTATCTTGAGGGCCACCAAGATCACCTTCCTGGACATGCAGGACTGTAAATTAGCTGGAGACATGTCTCAGGATACAGACAGGAACTCTCGCGGAAAACCTGCTTGTCTCAGACATTTAGGGTCGCGCATCTCTGCTTTCTGTCGCTGACAAAGAGTTTTTTCCCCACATTTACAAGAGCTTCATGAGCTTCTGTGTTTATTTATGGAGTGCATTGTTTTCACCTTTGGATGATGTAGCAGTTTTGCCTGTGGTGTCGTTTTTAGACCCCTAGTAAGGGACTATGGTGCAGACATCTGTTTTTCTCACACTGTAGACTGAAACCTCCCTCTTGACTCTCCTGTCACACTCAGAGCGATATTAATATTTCAAATTGGACACCTCAATGGAAAAAGTACATCAAATTAAATCAAACCCTTTCCTCAAATTCATGCTTTGGGAGTTTGAGGCGAAACTCGTCCAGCGCAGTCCTCAAACTCTGTACTTTAATAATAACAAACCTCAGAGAAGCTGGACGGTTTGCTGAATTTAAACTTCCTGCTGGTCCAGGCCAAGTCAAACATCTTAATCCTGATGATGATGAAAATGTATATGGGTTTTGGCAGAAAGTAAATGAAGTAAAAGATGTTCCTGGAGTCTCAGAAGACCAAATAAGTTTCTCGAAGAGCCTTTGCACCTACTATGTTCATTATGATTAAAATCCATTTGCGGCTGAACCTCAAACTCTCAACATTTAGAAATATTATTTCCTTAACTTACAGTGAGCTCTAATTTAAAACAGCTGCAGAATTTTATAATAACAAAAGAAATATTAAGTTCTGTTAAGACCATGGAAGCATATTCTGTGGGTCTTTAATTACCGTTTTGGAAATATAGCATGTTTACACTGAACTGAACATCTCAATTTCCATATCAATAAAAAACGTTACAGTGAATTGACAGTTGTTATTGATTTAAGAGGTTGGCAAATAAAAGTTTTTTTTAAAAAATGTCTCTGAATACAAGACATTTTGCTTCTCGAGTCAATTATTCATCTTTAATGACTGTTTTTCCTGGTTAACACTAATGAATGATTTTTGTGTGTGGCTGACAGATTTGTAGATTTAATAAATATTGTAATACATTATTATCATTTTTCTGCTATTTTTCTGTAGCCTAACTAAAATGTTAAGCATCATATGTAATACTGCTTGTCCAATTTTTTTAATGCACCTTCATATTTTTACTTTTTCTTTCCATCTCATTTGCATTTGTAAACCTCATTGGTATTCCTTGTTATTTTGCAGTAATACCAGTTTGCCTTGGAAATCTCTGCTTCCTGATTCCGCTCAGGCTGGGGCCAGTGACCTTTGACCCCAGAGCTAATCCCAGATTAATCTAGAGCTCGAGCAGTCTTTGCCTGCCTGGTGACCTCTGAGCCTGCTGCAGGTCTCATGTATTTACATTGGCTGTAGTTGATGAGTTACTCTCAGGCTGAGAACAACAGAGAGAGAAAAGAGGGTCAGTGTTTTTCCAAGGCTATATCAAATAAAGTTCCTATTTACAAAACCCATCTTACCGTTATTATATCTGTTCTGAGTAATATCATGTCAGTCATGAAAGATGGAGGTCTTTTTCCAGCATTCACCTGATGTCTGGACAGCTGAGGTCGGCCACCCTGCTGGGGTCGGGCCGTGAGAGGGCGGCTCATGTGAGAGGCAGACGCTCCAGATTGATTGCTGTTGAGAGAATGCTTGTTAATAAAACATGTCTGTGGTGATAGAGAGCTGTGTTTTTACAGATGTCTCTGATTTAGAGCAAGCTGCCCCTCTCCCTTATTCATCAAAATTCAGACCATCCTAAACGATACCGTGCGCCGTGAGAGAAAACTATCTGCGGTTTATTGACTTAGGATTTTCGTGTACGAATCGTTTTTTCCCAAGTTCCGTTTTCAAACGCAAAGCTTTGTATTAATTTTAGCTGTTGTGCATTTTTACAAATTTTTAAAAAACAGCATTTGGAGTTCGGTGCATTGTGGGTTGTTTTGTTCTTTAAAGCATAAGTCATTTCTGATTGGCTAAAAAATTGTGTGGACCCGCCCACTGTCTTTACTTTACTTAACAGCCTAGTGATGTCACAGAGACAGCTGTGGTTTCTCAGGACACAAATTTCAGTAGTAACTGTCAGATACTAACTTACCTTGTAAACTGTCGACATGTTTATAGCTGGCTACCTGAATAAAAGTGTATCTAGTTTAATGGCGCCGACATTTTGAAGGTAACTCTGTCTGTCTCTTGAGTGCTGAGATTTGTGAACACCACAGAGTGAATCTTAAATGATCAGAAAATGGTGCCACACACAGACACACACACACACACACACACACACACACACACAAGACCTTCACACACAGCAACATATGTGGAACCTAAAACCTCTAGAAATACAGTATAAAGTATTAAATAAAGTAATTTTTAAATAATAATAAAGTATTTTTGCATGCCATAGAACCTCATAACTGCTGTTTTTATGCATAACAAATTTGCCTTCAGGACATAACAGACTATTAAATCATTTCTTTTACTTGGTTGGTAGTGATTTTCAGTGTTTTACAGGCAGCAGGTTTGTTTTTCACACAAAACTAAGTCATGTATAAACTAACATTTTAAATGGACTTTAGGTAACCAAGTAGAACTGTGTAATATCACCCTTTTAATCTGCCACAAGTTGCCTCATAAACTCTGAAATGTTTCACATTTTGGTCTGTGCCACTGTGTTTTATTCTGTATTTCTGTGTTTTCTACTTTGCTCTGTTCTGTAATGCTCTTTCTGTGACTCTCAGCTGTGATTAAACAGGTCCAAGCTACAAAAACAGTAGACCAGCCTTTCCAGTAGTTATAGAAGCATTTCTGAGCAGTTGTGTCATCCATAGACCCAGGAGGCCAACAAAAAGTGTGTGTGTGTGTGTATGAGACAGAGGGAGACTGAGGAGCAAGTGCATATTAATTTAGTGACATGACATGCTGTTGCTTTTATGGAGAGCTGTTTCTTTTAACACCACGAGTCACAGCATGGAGAAAACTGAAAGTGTGGGCTGATAAAGAAACAGCTTAACTTCTGCTGCCAGCTTTCCAGAACCTCAGATAGGAATCAGGTGCAACATCCGGCTGGAATATATCTAGGATAAAAACATCCATCTCTATCTCTGCCTCTCTCTCTCTCTCTCTCTCTCTCTTGCTCTCTCACACACACACACGCACACATATGCTGTCTCTCTCTTCACACCCTGAGCTCTTATCTGAGTCTTACAGGAAGTCAGCATGTGTGAGTTGTCAGGACAATAAGAGCTACAAGTGCACTGCGGCATGCAATGTGCTGGACTGATGCCATTTCTTGTGTGTGTGTGTGTGTGTGTGTGTGTGTGTGTGCGCGCCCACTGTACCACACACAGACTCAAGGCAAGCTGTTCTGTGTGGCTGTGCATGGATGAGGGTCACATGACGAAACAGTCAACACACTTTCAGGGCATTAATGGGGCATTAATGTTTTGCATTTAACGCACAAGTAAGAGTTTGCAAAGTACTGGATCGAGTTGCTAAAACCGAATCCTCCATAAGTAACACAAATTCACCCTTTTTCATCCTTGTGCTTTAAAATTGACCAATCAAACCTGCACACATTTCAGTGCAAACTGACTTTTTGGATAAAGTAAAGAAGCATTTTTTAATGTATGTGTTAAAACGGTGGTATTTCCATATAGACTTTGGCTGGATGGTTCAGCCTTTATCTTGGGCTGGAATATGAGTCTGTTGAACCTGTTATGTAGAACCTGTTGTTTACATATGAGGGTTCACTTGCGGGTGGTACCGTGTGTGTGGGTTCTCTTAAACACTCCAATTATCACCCTATGACTCTTGATTATGTCACTTTTGCTTGTGCGTGCAAGTGAGGCAGCCAGCACATACACTTGTACGCTGCGAGGAACGATGATGTGGGCTCTGTCTTTGTCCGCGGACCGCCTGCATACACGTTGTCACGCTAATCCCAAACCACCCTCATGGCTCTCTCTTCCTCTTCCTCACGGCTGTGTTCTCCACTGAGGTTCATGTAGGAACTTGCTCTACAGAGCTTGTTAGCAACTTTCTCCTTAAAAGCAAATTTGAACTTTCCAGTGTTAGTATCCTGGAATAGCCAACAGTGATGCTGTTGAGTTACTGTTAGAACAAACACTCTCAGATAGAATTTAAAAGAACAAGCACCATTTACTCTCGCACTATCAAAAACTTTATTATAAACAATACATTTTAAATGCATTTAATTGATTTGCCTTTTTTGCAAGCTTTAATTATTCATTTTGGCTTTTTTTTGTTTGTTTATTAGTGTATAGCATAAAAAATGTAGATGTTTTGCATAAACGTTTGCATTTAAAGATAAGTGTTCTCTGACCTTTAGAATATTCCAGAATATTCCATCCTGAAGCCAAAATCAAGCAAACTTGGCGGCACAGAGCGAACGGCTGACCAATGACAGAAAAGATACAGCAGATCTTGAATATCAAGATCAGACAATCAGTTGTCAGATACAGCTGTTCTATCTTTCTACAAACAAAAAAGTTTTGTTTCTCTGCAAATGCGAACTTTGGACATTATCAGCAGTGAGGAAAAAAGGAAAATTGTGCATAGACATTGTTAGTCCACAGTATTAGTTAATTTTTAGTTTTAAAAAAGTTTAAAAGAGTGTTCAGTCAAATGCATGTTACACACTTTTTAACCTCTTGGTGATTTGTACTGTACCATCCAGTACAGTAGCTATTGGTAGACTTATGTAAGGCTGCAGAAAAAACAGTGCTAGCATTCAATGTGACCAAGCAACTCTTAAGAGCCACGCTTGACTTCGTTTGAATCTTACGATTGTAAAGCCATTGGAATATGTACCATCTTGTAAGCTTAGCAGGGCTGACACTGTGTTCTGTTTTGGGATATGGATGTGACTGGCCTTACTGGGAACATATTGTCTCTGACCAGCAACTGGAAAAGCCACTGAGAATGGAGATCTTGGTACCATCACCTACAGCACGCTAAGATTAGTCCTGATCTCAAATGCATTAGAGTCCCACCAGGTTCTGTTACCATGTTCTCAGGATTTAATGGGGCATATGGCGTGAAGGAAGCCAGAAGGTTTTCAGTTGGTTGGACACATGCAGAATAAACAGGATGGAATAAAGACCATGTGAGATGGTGGAGTAGAAGATGACGCAGAAGAACGCAACAGAACGCCTCTGTTGAACATATCGTCTTCTTCCTGCTACACTGCTCACGCACGGAAATATATGCATGGAACCATGAGAGGCTACAACAGTGCAAGTATGGGTCAGGTTACGTTAGCAACACCAAGTTCTAGTTTCCATCCAACAGGCCATTTCATGCTAGAGAAGCAAAGAAAAGAGAAGCCATTCTTCTGTGTATAACAGACCCCCCAGTAGTTTGCTACTTAGACTGCACTGTGAATGTTCCTCATGGCTTTATCTAGCTCCACTTGACTGGATTTTCACAGGTCTTGTAGTAAAAGGTTGAAAGTGGATCTATCAAAGAGGGTTGTGGGTTTGGAGGCTTTGGGTTTGGTGCTCAAACCTAATTTGTGGTTGTTATTGTAGCGTTCCTGTAGCTCAGTTGGTAGAGCATTGCGTGCGCAGCGCAGAGGTCATGGGTTCGATTCCAAGCGAAAGCATATAATAACAAGTTGTATAGTTTGCTTTAGATAAAAGTATCGGCCAAATGCATAAATGTAAATGTAATGATGTAGCAATTTTCAGCTTTTTTCAGAAACCACGTTGTTCTGTTCCAAATCCTACTGTGCTGTCTACCTAGACGCTATTGTAAGGCATTATAGGTGAAAAAAATGTAGACAAATTAAAATCTGCATTTCTGGTGGTCTGTTTATGATATAAAGCAAGTTTTTTCTTTATGCATATTGTGTATCTTTAATACACTTTACACATCAACTCATGTGTCAACTCATGTCAAGACATGATGTAGCTTGTGTGTTTTTCTGCTCATTTTACCACAAGAAAAAGTTTAAACTGAAGCAATGAATTCTGGGGGATTTTTTCCTACATTCAGCAGATAAACCAATCAGAGCTAAGCTTCTGGGTCATGCGTCCATATGGATTTCAGACAGACGTGGGGCTGTTGGTATTGTTGGTTTCGGATACCAGGATCTTCAGCCAGTTGCTCTTGTTTCCACAGGTGGTTCTCTGTCTTACAGGAAAGAGAGAGAGAGGCCGGGCGAGTGTGAGTGAAAGAGAATGCGAACGCAGACCGAGATAAGGGGAAGCATTTAGTTTTTGGCATGCATGGTGTCTGTTCCATATTTACTCTGGTTTCATCAGTCCCGTCCCAACCATATGCCAAGCCTTTGAGTGCACAAAGCTCCCCTCAGCTCTAGCACACAGAGTGCATACTTGAGTTCCTACAATAGTAAACTTACAAGTGTTTTCTTAGTGGGGAACAGGACTTGGATTTGCTGCTCGGCCCTGTAAGTGTTATATTTAGGTTATGTGATGGTCAGAATAGCTGTACTGTATAACTCCTAAATCTCCCTGACTTATCAGTGGTGCTTTCTATGGCTTATATGTAGCTTAAGGAATTTAAACAAACCCTTTAGCCTGAGTGTTAAACTTTAGCGTGTAATGACTGTGATATATGTTTGTGCTGCATATATGAATGATTACTGCAGGAGGAGAGTGATATTAGTTTTCTAACTTAAGAAGTTTGTCAGTCTTGCATTTAAAGAGGAAACTAAACCAGAATGTTTTATAGACACTCAGAACACCCTTTGCATCATGGTCAAAACTTTGCAAGCACTATTTTCTTATAAAAAGAAATCTTGTTGATTTGGAAGAAAAGTGACTTCTACCATTGTAAACGCACACACACACACACACAGTTTCAGTGTGAGGTCCAGCCCAGCAGATGGTCAGTCAGAAGGAATCTAAAACAAACAGATGTTTAGGAGACGTTGACAGACAAGTAGTAAGCGTCTCTCACTCTCTCTTTTGCTCCCTCACTCACTCTCATTCTTTATTTCTCTCTCTCTCTCTCTCTCATGCTAATTTTTTGTGCTTTATTGTCAAATATTCTACACATGTCACTCAAATTGTCAAAGCATTTACATACATGTATACAATTAAAGTTTTGTAAAAATAGAGCAAAACATACTTATTAGTAAATCTTTGTCCACCTCTAGGACATACAATCTGTTTTGTGTTGTAGGAAACATTGTTTAGCTTTGAGCTTAAACACAAATAATCTCACACACACACACACTGACAGCTGTCAATCACAGCCGTGAACTTAAAACAACCCTTGCTCATGCATTTATTAAATCAAACTATACAAATACATCAATTCTAATGTCATTACTTCTAGTGTATTGTGGTAATAAGTTCAGACTCTGTGTCAGGAAGATAATCTGGT
>JAZGTK010014676.1:0-13604 GCA_036877625.1 Ambastaia sidthimunki
TAAAAATCAAGATCTTTATTGTCATTGTACAACAAGATTATATTTTGTATTCCAAAATTGGTATGTGTGGTATATGTCCAAAATTTTCTTTAACATTTTTAAGATGCTTGAAGAAACCTACCTGCAAAGCTACCTGAAAAACTTTGTGCAAGTGGACCTAGGACAAAAGCTATTTTAAATGCAAAATATGGCCACACTAAATATTGATTTGGTTTAATTTATATAATTAATTAAATTATAAATAAAATATATTTATGACATAATTTTAAAAGCAATCTCACTATTAAAAGTCTGTACTTTGTACTTTTATTTTGTCCGCACAGAAAGGACTTTAATTTTGAAGTAATGGAAAAAAAACCATTTGCTTCCTGTTTCTGCATGTGCGGTAATGTTGCAGTTCAGGTGAAATGTGGTATAAATGTGATATAAAAGCTGTATTATAGTGCAGTGTGGGCGCTTATGGAAACATCGAGTCTTTAACCGTACGCGTAAACAGTAAAATTATTGTTTTTGGCTTCCGTGTTTTGGTGCGTTGGCATTAGCAAATGTTGAAAGCTGCTCGTACTTGTGCTACAAATTTCTTTTATAACTTCAGATTTTTCAACCGCAACTAAAAGCTAAAAGCTTATCAAATAGTCTAGTAGTTTACTCAACCATCTATGTTCTCAAATTCCTCTGTATTTTAAATACATAGTAATATTGAGATAATAAAAATTTGTTAGCAGTGCTGTAAGTATGAAACGGTGAGAATGGAGAGAGATTTACTGAGACAGTCTGTGTCGTATCATGGTCCAAATCTGCTGTCGCTGTTAAAATGTGAGCAGTGTGAAAACCCAGACTTTAAACATCTGTCTGCAGATCTCTCCAAAGCTTTGAACCACAGGTGAGGTTTTAAATTATGTTGATGTTGTGTTTGGGGTCTAAAAGTATGCCAAAACAGCTTATAAAATATACGAAAACGAATATTTAACATGAACAAAAATAAAAATTCTATCGTTTAATTACTTTTGTGTACCAAACAGATTTTGTTTTCTGTTGAACACAAAAGCATATATTGGGTAAATTGTTCACACATTTCTATAATGTCAATTAAAGTGCTAAAGTATTTTTTTTTTTTGCTTTTTAAGATTGAAAGATTTCAACTTGAGATGCCTGAAAATGTGTTAAAAATTCATCTTTTGTGTTTCACAGAGGAAATAAAAGTATACAGTAGAAGTCTGTTTGTTTAGAAGTTTTTTTTATTTGTCATTAAACAGGGATAAAGAAAAAGAGAGTCCTGTTTTGGAACAGTTTATAGCAAGAAAAGCAGATCTTCTGTTTGCACCATTGTGGAAATCAACCATACCAGCCGATGAATGGCAGGAGGAGTCAGGAGGTAAACAATCATTCATAATAAAACACAAAATCATATTTCTGTTTCATAATTTAGAGAAATATTTTACCCAAAAATAAAATGGCTGGTAATCTTGTTTCCCCTCATTTCAGTCCAAATATTCACCCTCATTCCAGTCTAAATGCTATGGACAATAATGCTAAAGTTTTATAATTAGTTGTAAATGTAGAAAGGCACAGTCCACACCACAGCTATAACAATAAGGATACAAGAAACCGTATCATTTGTTTGTATCATGGTTTATTTTTGAAGAGATTTTTTTTTTCCAGCTGATGAATGCTAAAATATTGAAAGCCAATCAAATCCATTCTAATTAAAATCTCGTGAATTTAAAATAAACAAAGGATTATCATGCATTGGTATGGATGCAAATATAGTTAATATTGTTATTCTGTTTAAGCTTAGTGGTACTTATGAATTAAAGCATCACTATTATTCTCTTGTGTACTTCTCCTTTTTCTGGACAAAAGTTTGGTACGTAACTTGTCCCGCACCGTTCATAGACCTATGAATGAGGGGTCAAATTTAGAGCACCTTAACAACTGCATAACATCATGCTTAGTCATGTTAGCATCATGCTAACTAATTCTAAGTCATGCTAGCATCATGCTAATTGATTCTAAAACGTGCTAGCATTAAGTTAAAACATGCCAACATCATGATATATAATGCTATATTCATGTTAAAACATGACTACATGTTAACATATGTTAGTTCCATGTTAAAATGTAGTAGCATCTTTGTTAAAATGTTTTAATGTGTATATACAAGAGCAGTTATTCCATCAATCTTGTGAAATACCCTCTTGTAAGGAAAACAGAGTCTTTACTAGCTTACTAGCTCATGTTTGATTAGCACATATCCGCCACCCAGTGGGTGCAACTGCTGTGACTTCCAACTTCTGTGACATTGTGTATATACACGGTGAGGAAAACCACCCCCTCCACATTGGTTTACATCGACAACTCGCCCGAATACTGACCCAGTTTTATTGTTACTTAAATTTTTTTTTTATTGTTTACAGTGTTTTATTAAAAAATATTTATTTCTGTAACAATGGGCTGGCTCACTTTGCCCAGTAGCCCGCCAGGAAAACTTCTATTGCTCCAGGTGGCCAGTCCGCCCCTGGATACGTGCATCAGTGAACATGTATTTTTTTGTTTCTCAACGCATGCTTAGCCATAATTTGAATTAAATGAAAAATCAATTCTGAAGAGAAATAATCTTGATGCATTGGAGAATCAACTTAAAACATTTAACTTTCGTGTTCTGTGAAAGAAAAAGTCACTCAGGTTTGATGATTGTGAGGACTTGATTACAGATTAATTATTCCTAATGTACACAATAATGATTTGTGTTTCAATTGTATTGCAGAAGCTTTCGCTGTTATGCCCCCGCTGGAGCAGTTCATGGAGATGTCATATGAGGAGAGAAGGGAGATCTTCTACAGGGATGTGGAGCGTGGAGACATGGTTATTGGAAGAATCAGTTCAGTGCGAGACTTCGGTCTGTTTGTGACTGTCCTCTGTACTGCTGGTGGATTGGAAAGGATTGTTGAAGACCTTGAGATAAAGGTTGTGTTGTACACTTTAACTTCTTCAAGTGTGTTATTTCTGCACCTCTATAATGGCACTAAACAGTGTTGGAACATTTGAACAGTGTTTTACATTTATGAAGATATTTGTCTTTGCAGAGCTGTTGCTGCGTTTACAATGCTAGATTGTTCTGTGTGGTTGTCATCTTATTGTGTTAAAAAGATATTTCCCCCAAAAATGAAAATGTTAATTCAATAAAAAAATTGCTTCTGAGAAAAAAGAACAGATTTTTGAAGATATTTTTGATACAACAATGGTACACATTGTGTTTAATAGAAGAAAAATATGTTGTGGGTTTGGATGACATGAGGGTATGATGGAAAAAAAATATTCATTTTTGGGTGAACTGTCCCTTTAGGATGTAGGCTACTAGGTTCTTGATAGGATGATTGCTTGTCCAAGTCAAAAGACCAAACGTTGTATGATACTCTGGTTTCTAGATATGGCTCTGGTTTTCCTTCACTGTAGGTCTGTGGAATTTTGTTTTACTATTTTATTGGCACCAAGCATAAATTTCATAGCTTAGATAATAGCACACTTCAGCTGTCTTTTTTTGAGCAAGATTATAGGTATAATTCATGTTTACTGCACAAACATGACCGCTCACATAGAGCCATGTTTTGATCATACAAGGGGGTAAGAAAACCTGGAGAAAACTTATTTTAACAAACTTATGGCATCTGCCAGCAAGGGGTTACATACCTTTGACACCGCAGTGTTTAAATTCTTTATCAAGTCGATCAATAGATTTACTTGAACATGGATAGGAATTTTAACATCCAAAAAGAATCTATATTTGGGGATCAACAACTACAACAATCATGTTTGTAAAAATATAAAGAACATTCTTAAAATATAAAAATAAATATCTGTTTTGAAAGGCTCTTTGTCCAAAACGAGATGTGCCATCAACTGGAAATCATGACGATCCTTTATCTTATTACCAAATTGGGGATTTGATTAGAGGTATGCTAATGTTTACTTTCTCACTTTTTCAAAATGAATAAATGTGAATGTGTGTGTGTATTTATATATGTATGTGTTTGTGTGTGTATATATATATGTATAATGATATATTACTGCACAGCTGGAGTGAAGGATATTGACCGCTATCATGAGAAGTTGACAATCTCGCTGTACTCGTCCTCACTGGCTCCTCACCTGGAGAAAGTGAAACTGGGTGTCATAAGCAAAGAAGATCTTCCTCTTCATTACATGTAAAATCATCACAGAGTATCATGACAAGAAAATATATAAAGATCAATCTGTTTTTGTCTGATCCTCTTGTCTTTAACTTTTCCAGTCGAGATGAAAAGGCAACCGGCGGAAGTGAGACATATGAGAATCTCTTGGAGAGCTCGCTGGGTTTGTCCAACCCTTTAAATGTGGACTATCTTTTGGGAAAGCTTGGAATAAGTGATACACAAATGCTGTCATTAATGAGGGGGTTGCAGAGGTACATAGCCTGTATATTATTTGGTATTATATTATTAACATATTATTTGGTATTATATGATTTTGTGATTCACAGAATTCATTGTGTTTGCTTATTCACTTATTTTTGTTTACGCAGTAAACGCTTTAAGGAAGATGATTTTGCGACTGCTATCCGGAAAAAGCAATCTGTATCCTGGGCCCTGAAATGGTTTGAATTTACCAGCCTTTTCCCCATATTTGATTAACAGAATGAAATCAGTTGATGGTGATGCCCACCTGGGCTCAGTCAATGTCACCATGGACACATTAATTATTGGCCAGTGTTAACGAGCCAGATTGTTTTAATCTACTGTTGTAGTAAAACACCCTTTTTAAAACCGTGCCAATTGTAATTTAATTGTAATTTAATATTTACATTTTCATTTAGGCATTTAGCAGACGCTTTTGTCCAAAGCGACTTGCATTGTGAGGAAAAACAAAAGATGACAATACGCTTATAGATAATACGTACATAGATACAATTTTCCTAGCATACAATACTTAAGCGCTCGAGTGGATTTTTTTTTTTAATTTTTTTTAGATGAGGGTTAAACTGGTGTTAGGTGTTCCAGAAAGAGGTGTTTTTTTAGTAGTTTTTTTAATATGGTGTGGGAGGAGGCAGACCGAGCAGAGTGTGGAAGATCGTTCCACCAGCGAGGGATATTGAATGTAAAACTGCAAGTAGGTGATTGTGTATGTTTGGAGGACGGTATAACTAGACAACGTTCGTTTGCTGACCGTAGGGATCTGGAGGGAGTGTATATGTGAATAAGTCGGTGAAGGTAGGATGGTACAGAGCTGGTGGTGGTTTCGTAAGTGAGTAGTAGAGATTTGAACCTAATGCGTGCTGCAGTTGGTAGCCTATGGAGGGTGATGAAGAGAGGTGTGACATGGGCTCTTTTTGGCTCTTTGAAGACACTGCAGTAATCCAGCCTAGAAATGACAAGGGTCTGGACAAGGAGCTGTGTTGTATGAACGGTGAGATATGGTCGGATTTTTCTAATGTTTTATAAGGCAAATCTACAGGAACGTATTGTTTTAGTAATGTGGTCAGAGAATGTTAGTTGGTCGTCAAAAAATACACCTAGGTTTCTGGCTGTCCGTGTTGGAGATATGGTGGTGGAACCGAGCTGGATTGTGAAATTATGAGAGGCAGCGGTGTGACCTGGGAAGACCAGAAGTTCAGTCTTGGCTAGGTTGAGTTAAAGATGGTGATTCGCCATCCAGACAGATATGTCTTCCAGACAGGCTGATATGTGTGCCGTTACTGTGGGATCATCAGGGTGAAAGGAGAAGAAAATCTGTCAAGAACCTGTGTGGGTCATATTTCATCCCAAAGTAATTGTAGTATTATTAAAAGTAATATTGGTAAATATTAGTAAAAGAATTGTAGTATTATTAAAAGTAATATTGGTAAATATTAGTAAAAGTATTTATAGACTATGAAAGTATTCATTCCACTGCCTTTTTAATTTATGGTGATTTAAGTATTTTTGGAGCGAATAAGCTTAATTGTCATGAAAACAGTGCAAAGAAAAAATAAAAGTAGACTTTATTTTCCTTATGCAAACTAAAGAAAATAGACCATTAGGGATTTGTCAGGTGTCTGCGAAATAAGTGTGTTTATAGTTTTCACTAAGTTTCACTGATATTGTTACTGATTTTATCATTTCTTCGTCACTGTAGTGTCAAATCTGGTGTTGACCATTTTAAATCTAGTCGTTATGTGGATGCAATGAATGAGTACAACAAGGCCTTGGAAATCGACACAAACAATGTGGAGGCTCTCGTAGCACGTGGAGCACTGTAAGTCACAATCACATTTAAAATTGTTAGCAGGATTTTTGCCTATTATTGTTGTTTATTTTGCCTGTTTATTTACTGCGTTTTTTAGATATGCAACCAAAGGAAGCTTGGTGAAAGCTATTGATGACTTTGAGCTGGCATTGGAGAACTGCCCCACACACAGAAACGCTAAAAAATATCTCTGCCAGACCCTATTGGAGCGAGGCAGACAGTATGTCATATGTCATCAAGAAAACGTGTGTGTGTGTGTGTCTGTCTTTCTGTGTGTGTGTGTCTGTCTTTCTGTCTGTGTGTGTCTGTCTTTCTGTCTGTGTGTGTCTGTCTGTCTTTCTGTCTGTGTGTGTCTGTCTGTCTTTCTGTCTGTGTGTGTCTGTCTTTTTGTCTGTCTTTTTGTCTGTCTGTGTGTCTGTCTTTTTGTCTGTCTGTGTGTCTGTCTGTGTGTCTGTCTTTTTGTCTGTCTGTGTGTCTGTCTGTGTGTCTGTCTGTGTGTCTGTCTGTGTGTCTGTCTGTGTGTCTGTCTGTGTGTCTGTCTGTGTGTCTGTCTGTGTGTCTGTCTTTCTGTGTGTCTGTCTTTCTGTGTGTGTGTGTGTGTGTGTGTTTGCAAGCAACATAGCGACTTAAATTTGTCATCCTGTGTGTTTATAGTTAGTTATTTTACCACAGCTTTGAACGCAACATTCTCTGAAGGTGTACTGATGATGAATTTTTTTGCAGACTTGAGGAAGAAGAGAAGTTGGTCACTGCTGAGGGTTTTTACAGAAGAGCTATAGCATTAGATGACACCTTTCAAGAAGCCTCAGAGGCTCTGGAGAAACTTCAGATACATATCCAGGTGAGCTGGATAAACCTGCCTTTCACACAAAATATTTGCTGTTATTTCAGATTTAATCAGATAAATATTGACTACCATTTCTTATAAACAGATGTTGTGTGTGTAAAGATGGATTGCTTTGTGTGTATTGATCAGCATTCAGTATTGAAGTACTGATGAAGTGTTTTTGTCCTTTATGTATCTGTCTGACCTTGGATCTGTGAAACCTGACCGATGGGACCTTTAACCCTCATTGCCCTGCTTGTACAAATATGCCCCATGTGGACAAAAAAAATCCCACCACCATTGGTTTGTATTTCATTTCTGACACAACCGGTAACTACATGTTATGATCATTGCTAAATGTAAAATGTTTCTCCCATTCTGTCATTGCTTAACATCCTGATGATAAATACACTTTCTGGCTTTTGAAAACGTCACTTTATATAAAAAAAAATTTCTGTGCGATGTAATTTAAACTCCGCACAACTATTGCATCTTGTGCTGCATGTGTGCACTCATACTTAATTGATCTCGAAAAAATTGTTCCAACTTTACCCTGCCAATTAACTGCTTTAAAGAAATCACTAAAATTGAAAGAGCTGGAAGCTGTCAAAGAGCAAGACAAAGCTAAAACTGTGGAGACAAGTGCAGAAAAATTGCGTAAGATCCTAAAAGAAGAGAAAAGGTAATGTCAACACCACAGCATTTATTTATGTTACTGTACTGTAATGGACATGTACACATTGTACACACTGCAGTTTGGTTGTCACTGCTACTATTCAAATGTTTAGTCTACGTCTGTACACACTAAGATTGTACAGGATTGGACTGACGGACATTGAGATCAGGGCTTGCCGATAACTAATGCTTTTGACAATATCAAGACTATATTTGGCTCGTTTGCCCACTCCTGTTTTAAATTATTATTAGGATATAGTTCTTATTAAATTAACATTACAGTTCATTTGCCCCAACATTGTTTCACATTGACATCACTGCATAGAACCTGCATCTGGGACACAGACACCTATTTGAGGATTATTATAATGAGGATTACTAAATAATTAAATGTATAATAAAACGAGTTTAACTGATAAATTAGTTAGTATTCTTCAAACTGTAATTTATTTGATTAAAATTTGATGCGATGGCCTAATTGCCTCACTTTACAGTGAGGCAATTAGGCCAAGTTTTGGATCGCAAAACTTTACAGTGTGTAAATAAACATTACAATTTTTTATTTCTTTTTTCTTTAATGTTGTCAGAACAAGGTTCGATTTTACACTAAATCATTTTTCATGCCACCCACCCCCCAGTGGTTTGATGGTTGCCTGTGGTTCTCTGTGAATTTTGGCATAATGTTTCTGATTCACTATAGAATGAAGAGAAAAAGGAAAAGATCAACCTCCTCTACATCCTCAAGTTCGTCTTCAACCACCGGCACAGACTCTCCCTCAACCAGCCACAAGAAGTCAAAGAAACGGAAGCGCAAACGGAGGCACTCGTCTCATGGCCGTAAGAAACACAAGCGGAGAGTATCATCCTGCAGCGATAAAACGATAGAGGATGACAAAGAGTGGTTTCCTGCCCCTGCTAATACCTCAGCTTCGTTCATCAACCAGAAGTCTTTAACCAAACTCATCAATGAAGGGGAACCATCCCGACATGAAGACAGCAGAGGTAGGTTACAAGACATCGCTATTGACAGAAGCCAACATATTTCAGAGAACAACAAATATGGCACCCAATCTGATGTGAATGGCGATACCAGAGAACCACAAAGAACTCGAACAATATCAGAAGAGAGAGGTGAATGTTCAAGCACCTTGGAACGTGCCAGAAACCAGAGGGATTCCTCCTCCTCAGCCCACTCTGAGTATTTCCACAGACCTGATGGGCATGCAGTGGAATTTTCCTTGCAGGGCAGAAGACACAGTGAATCAGAGAGAGGCAGGAGTGGGAAGATAGATAAAGAGAAACATAACCGAGATCTAGATGGCGATAGAAAGACTGAAACCCAACAAAAGGATCTTCCTTCCCATTTGTTGGACATTTTCAGTCAGATCGCAGCGTTTCAGAGGGAAAAAAAACAGAAGAAATAATAAGTGGTTCTCACCCTTAGTTATGATAAGAGTAATAGTAATACTGCTAGTACTAATATTAGTGGAATTAAGCCTTAACTATAGTAATTTTAAATAAGTATTACACAGTAAATTGATTTTTTTCAGTTTTTCATTCATCAAAAATTATTTTCATAGTTTTAGGTTAGATTTCGATTGATTAAGTTTTGTTAGTTTTGGGTAAAAGGATTCTTGCCTCTAAAACTGCAAAAAACAAAAAGTAATTGCTTTAAATTGGGATTTAAATGATGCCACAGTGTTATAAATTGCATTCAGTGTCATGTCAGTGTTTAAATAAATGTAACATGTTATATGCCTAAAGAGTTGGGTTCTGGAAGTAAAAGGTCTCATTTAATCTATAAGGAAATAGATTTTTAATGATAAAATAAATGGTTCTAGCATGACAGGCCTACCATGAGCTCTGAGAATAGCTGTAATCTATGCTTTTGGAAAAAACATCAAAACACAGGTCAGTAGTTTTTAACTTAATTTTTTGTTGGTCTTTATTTTAATTGAATGAAATTGCAGAATTACCAGCAAAGTAGTAAATTATGTAATCAAAGAGATCCATCAATTAGAGATTTCAAATATTACACTGATACATACTAACTTCAGATATATTGTTTGTATTAAATATTCTTGTGCATCCTTATGTTAGAAGCATTTTCTTATTTAATTACATAATTTGCATTGGGTTTGTTTTTTTAAGTTTTCTTAAGATGAAAGAAAAAATATATATTTTTATGTTTCAATTTGAAAGTGGTTAGTTTAATTTAGGGCTTGATGAATTGTTTTGAAATTTTAAAAGAAAGAAAATGAGTAGGAAATACATTTCTGGAGCGTGCAAGATGGGAATGTGGACCTGTACAGGGCATGGAAATTAATACAATTAAAAAAGACTACATTCAGACAAATAAAATTAAAAACAGAAATGCATATAATATGCATGTGTCTTTCATTGGGCAGAAAATGAGGCTACTCACTGCTGTTTACAATAGGATGCAATATTGTCTTTCTATTGACTTAGGGTATGAAAAGGAGCAAACAAAATAAAATAAATCTAACTAAATTCCCTGGAACCAATCACTGCAAACCAACACAGGGAAAACAACTGAAATAGCGAAGGAGGTTTGATTTATTTACAATTGTGAATAAGTGTAAACAACCAATCACCAAAAGAAAATAGAAATATATACAGCTATATACAAAGTATATCCTAGAAAAGAAAACGCAAACCGCAGAAGGCAAGGAACACATGCGGTGCTAAAAAAAGAAATAAAATAAACCAAACACACGCTAACTGTACCCAACCCTCTAAACTAACTAAACAAAAGAAAATATAAAAAGAAATCTTAGGCGTGACGCCCTAACTCATGCTACTCTTGCTAACAAAAATACAGAGCACCTGCTTCTTACTTAATTTATCTAACAGTAGTCATCTACGTGAATGGCCATGTCACGTGACCTGTCCTTTCACTTCCCTCTGAGTGTGATAAAGCGTAGCTTAAATGGATATAACTGTAATGTACCAATGTTCATGTACAATGTGTGTTAATTACATTGATACCTGACACACAAAAAGTATCCACCTCTTTAAAATTAATCTTGATTGTGTGGAACTTTATTGGTTAAAGGCTGCAAAATGTATATAAATGTTCTTATTGGGAGACAAGTTTTAATTGGGTAGGACGAATAAAACTGTTCATATTTGACACATTAAACTTTTGGTTTAAAATTGATATAAACTGGTGTAAACAAAATCTAACTTTGTAGAGCTTGTGTGTAGTCCATCGGAGGGCAGTGTAACACTAGAGCTTTTCTGATTGTCTTTTAAGCCCTCTTTGGTCTCAAATATTATAACAGCATACTATAGTATATTACAACATATTATAATATTATATTATAACTGTGACCTACTGGTTGAAGAGTTGGGCTTGTAACCAGAAAGTTGCTGGTGCAATTTCCAATGCGTTTACTCTTCTTTAAACTGAAGCATCCAGTGATTTTAAGAAAGTGATGTATTTGTCAGGTATGGTAACCCATATGCAAAATGTGACCTCTTCATTAAAACCATCACTGTTAAGTGAACAAACGCGGAATGGTGGGCAGCACTGCTGCGCCCAGGAGCAATTGGAACAAGGCACACTGTTAATGTCAAATAAAACAGATCCACGTAATTTGACTAAATACACTCGTAGTGAACTTAAGTCTCCAAAAAAATCACTTTGACAGTTGTGAGCTTTAGCATTATTTGTTTCCAGACGCTACTTGCTGTAATGTGACTTGTGTGCCCAAATAGTGTTTGTGTAAAGTATAAAACATTGTACAATAAAGTAGAATGTATGCGTCTCTAAAGGTCCTTTAGTACCCAAGTAGGTCATAATAATGAATCTTAGCTTAGGACAGACTAAGCTGAATAACTGCATTTAATAACTGCATTGAACATTCAGTTCAAGCTGAATTGATCATCTGGTTAAACCAGAGTACCTATTGAATTGTTGGACCATGACTTGTTTGAGGGGAAAATGAAGTAAAATTATACCAGAGTGTTAAATTTCTGAATTAGAATGTTTAAATCGATTGGACAAAGGAATACATCAAAATTTAAATATAACCAAGGAAGAATAGTTTTGTTCTGCCAGTCTGTAATGAGACGCCCCATTCAGCCACGCCAGCAGAGGGAGCCCTCTCCCGAGTACTGATCTGTAGGCTCCCTCTGCTTCCTCTTCCTGTGACATCACTTCCTGTTTGGGACTATATAAGCCATGCACTAAGTGACTCTCATTGCGAAATATTGTCAGCATCATGTCTATGTACTAAGTGTTATACCCTTGTCTGATATCCTGTGAATGCTCTTGTCTGCTCCTTGTTTATTGCCTGTTGGATTATCCCTTTTGGTTTGTTTGCCTGGTTTGGAATTACTATTGTGTTTGACCATTGCCTGCCTACCGTTTATGATTGTTTGCTGCCTGCCCTGACCATTGCCTGTATTACGACTCTTACTCTAATAAAGCCTGTGATTCTGCCAGCGCTTCTGCCTCGAACCCTTTACACAGTCATATAGAACTTTGGAATTCATATGGTCTATTTGTAGGCCTACCTGTGAGTTAAAACTGCAATCCTTAACTTTAACTTAAAGTTAAAAATGAACAAAAATCAATTGAGTACATAACAGATCAGTGTTCAGGCTTCTGCAAACCATATTCTGATTTGCAATGGTAAGTTTACAATAATGATTTACAATTTGAACTGTCAGGTATGATTTTGTAGGAAATTGAGCTGTGGTTACATCTGTAAACGGAAAGGTCTGGCTACTAAATTGTGTGTGGGTGCTGAGGATGGTGAAACATTTGTAACTTGTTCTTACAGCAGTTTTTAGAGTTTAAAATTGTCACCAATTAAAAAAAAAAAACATTCAGCCAGTAACTTTTTTATGCAATTTTATGTTTAGAACAGAGATGGCGATACAGAGGCAAAGGTTATGAATTGCTGCCTTAATTTGTCAATATGGGTAAATATGCTATGGTTAATTGCTTCCATTTTTCAGGTTTTAATGTGTATTTCGTATTTAACTTCATCCACCTACAATTCCAACTTCAAATGGATAATCTAGATAATCAATTTCAAATAAAGTCAACATCAAATAGTAGTATTTCTTTCTGGACAAAAATGCTAATAAAAAAGGCAAGCTTTACATTTCTACTTTAAACTCTCCAGAATGCTTTGCCCCATAGACTTGCAATTAAAGTGTATTATTGTGTTTATTTGTTTTAATGGACTAAAGTTTAAATTATTTTATGCAGCATGTACTTATAGCATATCATGAACATAGATGGTGTTGCTAGAGCTTGAATGGTGTTACTGCAAATAGCTTCCATCCATGTCGATCTTTGGAGAATTGACTCGTGATGTGTGAAAAGAATGTGCGAAAAGTTTTAAATCAGATCATAGAAAATGTATGACAAACTAAATTTGCAGGATGTTTATTAGGGATGTCTTAAATTTTACATTAACTAGTTTTTCTTATCAGCAAAACACAATTCTACTTTCAAAAGTAGATCCATACCTTTTTTTAATCAACTTACAAAAAGTGTTCAGTCAAAAAACTGTTATAAGAAAATTTGCCTCCAGCTGTAAAATCAGCTGTAAATATTGTAAATATTGACCACTATACAAATATAGCAGAGAAACTAGAATAAATATTTCAAGTGAGCAGAATTTCCTGAGAGAGAATGGAAAAGAAAATTGCTGACTCCAATTGCTGGGGCTCGAACTGGGCCTTGGCTAAATCCAGTGGAGAGATATGAAGACTTTCTAATTTGCTTTTCCCCTATTTTAATAATAGCTGTGCATAAGTAATTTATGAAAGGCCAGCCAGCACTGGGCATGGGGAAATTAAA
>JAZGTK010014677.1:0-13604 GCA_036877625.1 Ambastaia sidthimunki
AAAAAAAAAACTTACTTTTGGGTACAATTTGCTCCCAATATATGGTTAAATAAATCCAAACACATACACACACAGCCTCACACATGAATAAATAATGATGTAGTAGCTGATTATTTGACTGAAATAATGTTCATTAAAGATCAATGTGATATAACATGTTACTGTTTTAACTTCATGGAAAGTGATTTCTACATTACAGTAACATTACAGTAGGTGATGTCACTACTGGAGTGTGTGATAAAACAGGATCTCACAGCAAACTGTTGGTGGCTAATTGTTTTTTGTCATGGTGACTGAAGACAGCATACTTAGAAATGATCATTTGTGTGTCTGTGTGAACTGAAAAGTGCAATTCAATAAACAATAAATAATATGTTTTATACCGTAAGTAACATAATCCATTATAATGGATGATCAAACACAAATGTAATATTGCTTATTTCATGTTGAGATAAAATGTGTAACTAATTCATGTTAATTATAAACTGCTGTGCAAGTTGGTCAAACTGTGGTAGAGTTTTTCTGTAAAGAGGCAACACTTTAAAATAATAAGGCTGAATAAAAACAAACTTAAAAGGATTTAAAACAGGAGATGATCTGTGGGTGAGTGGGCCGGTTTCCTAGCGAGCGGACAGCTCTGTTTAATTAAAACTGCACCTTTGTGCCTGTGACCTTCACAACACATGCAGAGTTCACTAAGGATTTGTTGCTAATGGTCCAAAAAAACAACAGATAGTGGGAACACATAATAAACATACAAACATGATATTGATTTATTGTTGGTAAGACCAAATGTAAGATAAATGTATTCAACATTTAACTTGGAGACAGTGTAAACAGATCTAAGAATTGACACAAATTCACACTGTTAAAAAAATATTTTAGAATTCTTTTATATTTCATTATATTAATAAAATAGTTATGTTTCCCATCGATATCAGGTTGTTATTTCTGGTCTAGTACCTCCAGTATGTTGTATCGACAGCTGTCGCAGAAGTCTCTGACACCAATCTCAGTCCCCATGTACCAGCCACTGAATGGACAGGCAGTAAACTCCAGCCCACCAATCTCCAGCAGCATATTAGAGACAGCAGGCAGACCATACCACTTCAGATTCAGATCCTTAAACCATTCGAACCTGCAGACACAAATAGTGGTCAGTATTACCCCTGCACAGAAAAGCATATTTTGCATGGACAGATATGTTTAAATCCAGCTTCACTTGGATGAGGCTGGCATGATGTCACAAAACTGCTTGGTAACCCAAGGAGATGTACAAGGTTAAAGTAAAACATTTAGGCAAATATAATACATCAAGGAGACAAAGTTTCTACAATGCATGATGCAAAACCTGTTTTGGACATGTTTGCAAACAGACATTTTAAGTATGGTAACCTTCTCTCCTGACAATGGTATGTCATACAAAGCAAACTATTATAACGCTAAAATGAATTTTATTTTATTCGATGCATGTTATAGACAAAGAAGCTTGGCAAACAATTTTGGAGATTTTAGTTTTACCCTGGTAGCAAATAGAAGCTGTATTTGCATAATTGAGAACAGTCGCCTGGGGTGTAACCAAGTGGGCCACCAAGTGAGCTAAATTGAGGTTGGGATGTTTTGTGTGCTTTTTTTGTTGTTGTTGTTGTTGTTGTTTAAAAATTCTTCGTCTTTTATGTGTTGAAGAGATCAAAATGCATTTGTCTCATGCCCAGTCAGGATGGCAAAGAAAAAATTCTTGTATGTATAACGCAATAAATAGTTTCTTGGCATATGTAGATATACCATTAAGCTTGGAGTGGATTTCTGTTTACAATTTTTATTATAATTTCTGGGTAAAAGCGCACATAGTCAACGCTGCCAAAACTATCATTATCTCAAAACCAGCACCTGCAGGCTCCTCAGGTGTTGCACTAAGAGGCCAAATCCATCCGTCTGCCATTAATACAGAGAAGCAGTGCTCTGCTGAAAAGACTGATTAATGCAGTAGCATTCTCACAATAATTGCGCTAAACATTGCTGCGAGTTAGCGCATAATTGTTGCACCATTTCTTTGCTAACGAATCGTAAATGCATCTCCATTTAAATGTTTGCCTGGCTTTTCGGTTCCTTGAAAGCAACATAATAGGCATTATAATACACGCAGATAAACATTGAGAGTTTTGGAATAAAGAACGTTGATGATTGTCCAAAATTGTTCTGTTGTGCTAGCAGTCTTATAATAGTGGTATTTGTGAAGAACATTTGCTATTTTGAATTGTACAATGACGGTGTGTTGGTCTGCAAGGTAAATGTATTCAAAAGCAACCAGACTTGGTTTCCCAATTTGTTGAAGACATTTATTTACCTGAAGTTTGAAGACTCATTTAATAAAGGGTCTCTCCTCAAGGACTTGGGTATCTCAGGACCCAAAGGTCACTGACCTTGTCTCAAGAACTGTATTTTATTCTAAACTGGCAGTATCTAAGCAAACAGATGCAGGATCTTGGGTAAGAACACGTTTTATTGTGAATAAGCCACATTGTTGTCTGTACTGTATGTTTAAAGGAGCAGTGCTCTCTGCTTGACTTCCTGGTTGCTATGCTCCTGAAACATGAGCAGACCAGCCTCTCTGATTGGTGGTTTCCTTCTTGATTTTATCATCGACAGATGAACCAGTTGAGATGCAAAGAGTTTAAAGTAGAAACTTGATGGTCAGGTTTTACACATTAACGACAGTCAAGAATGTTTGAGATTTTTAACAGATCTTGAGAACCTTTGGTTTTTCTTACTTTGGATGTATGATGGGAACCTCAAGCACAAGGTCATCTGGAATCTCAAAGAGCTCAGGATCGTTCCCATTGGCTTGGAGAAGAAGAGGCAAAACATCAAAGCGGCCTTTTGGAGCTTTCCATCCTTGCTGTATACAAATCTATAAATCAAAGTTAAAAAATGTTAGTTTCTTTCTATATTTAAATTATTTTCTTAATGTAGATATAAAGTTTAAATTCTAAACAACTGTTGTAAACATCATCTACACTACCCACACATGTGATATAGTAGCTGAATTTTCTTCATTTTGTTTATAGACGAACATGTTCCATGAAATTTTACTTGACAGCTTTAATTATAAATCATTATTATAAACTTACCTGATCTGTCATGTACTTGCTCAGTAACTGATTTTTGTTCCATTTATTATAACAGAAAAAGCTACAGCTTTAAATCAAGAAAAGAAATACACATGATACCCAAAATATGTTTTAACAGCCTCACACCTTTATTTTAACATAAAGTTCTGATTCGCCCATATCAATATCATGTCAACATGAAGCTGTGGTTTCTATGAATCATTCTCGGTCGGTGCTTTCTGCGTTGAAGTGTCGCTCTCTATTCTCACCTCTGTGAGCTCTACTGATGCCGGATCTCCGAGTATTGATCCATCAGGCTGCTTGTAGCCTGCGTATCGAATCAGCTGGCTGTTCCACACACGAAAGTCATGTTTCCCATCCGTCCTCTGAGGGAAGATGGTAATAGCCGATCTGCATATCAGAGATAATTCTGAGATCATTCTGCTGGATTTTCACATCTCATTCTCTAATGCAGACAGATTTGAACACCCTCAAAACTAGCTTTGTGCAGCTTTAAGCGTCTGTTAGCTTTGAGGTCATCTACATGCTAGTGTACTTACAAAACAAAGCAAAGATTTTTACTTAAAATGTACAGTATTCCTTTTGGAGGAAACTAATCATGACTTCAAAACTATTCATGACTCATCTAATCTTTAGGCACACAGAAATTCTGTCTAATAAAATGCTCTCTAGAATGCCAATGCCCCTCCCCCAAATACCAAACACCAATTAGCAATAAGACGCCACAAATTGTGGTGCTTTGAGTTAAATTATGGGGATATGTCTCACCTCAACAAAACAAAAAAGAACTTTGTTCTTTTAATCATTTAAAAGGATTTATGCTAAATATAACTGTTACAATTCATTACGAATATTAAAGAGCTAATCATGTAGTACAGTTTAATATCAATTATTGGGTGTTTAATAGGTGTTTTTAATATAAAATCGCATCTGTTTCACAGGCAAACAAAATCACTTTGCTTAAAATACATCACAGCGTGAAACCGGGGTTCAAAAAGTGTTTATGTTCCTTGTTTACCGTCTTTAACGGCACGCTACCAGCAAAGTGTCAGATCAACTAATCTATTCCCGTCACTCTCAGAACACAACTGGTTGAAATTTGGGTCACCAGCAAGCCTGCAAAAGCACAGAGAAGCTTCCCCTGCTAGCGGAGAAATGATTTGTCTACATGCAGAGAGAGTGTAGGAGACCTGTGACGTTTCTCCTGACAGTTCCCGATGATGCAACGAGCAAGCGCGGGGGCTTTTGAGAGTCCCAAGCCTCGGAATTGCATAAAAACATTTCCTTTCTTCTCACTTTAATTTCCCCTCACCTCTCTCACTCTATCTCATTCTCTCTCTCAGGCTCTAATCATTCTGTTAGGCTGACGTTAATTAAACAGAACAGAGAGTAAGTGTCGGGTATGATTAGCTTTGTGTGGTGCTCGTGATGTCAGAGCTCGGCTCTGCTGTGGCAGGTGCTGCACTGAGGGCTGTGGAACAAGGTGACACCGAATGCATAAGAACACAATTTGACAGTGGAAGAGAAAATGAGAAGCAGGGAAACACAAGGCAAGGCAGAGACAGGAACTGGTGAAAAGTGACAACACTAACCTCAGGTTTCCTTTGTTGGTGGCGTATTTAATGTGGTTGCAGATGTAATTAAACATCCCGTGAGCGGTCGTGCAGTCTCGAGCATCGAAAACCTCAACGGAGAGAAATTTGCTCGTCAAAGAACATTCGTTTTATTCATTATCACTGCATTTCTATGTAGTCGCACTGCATTTCAATACGATGATGATAGTCAGATGTCGCACTATTGTGGCTCCTGTTGGCGTGCAGGAAAACGGTTTAATGAAGGAAAGTCGTGTGTAAAGCTTTTGTTTTGTGGAAATAACTCAATCAGAATCAGAACATTTAAAGGAACTTGTTTCACATCCAAGTAAAAATTTTTAAAAAAAATTACTAATTGAGCATGTTAATTGAACAACATTCCTATCAAACTATTGATTCGTATCAATCAGACTGTATTGTTTTGTTTAGTTTTGAATCCACCCATTTTACCTCAGTCATCTATTTATAGACGAAACAGGTTATTCAAAAGTGGAAAAAACTAAAGAAGACTTGAAGATTTTATCCATTGGGAAATAACTGGATTATGAAAAAGTGGTCTGTATATAAAAGGTGGATGAGCAGACGAATAAGAGAGATGGAAGACGTCAACCAACGTGTAAAGTCATTTCAGAGGTGGAGCAACTTATAACAGTTTGTTGAAGGAATATGAAGACATTTATTTTCTTTGGAACAGTGTGCACTAAATCATTCCCAATAAGACCAGAATCCAGGTTTATTATTGCCTGATACAAATGCTGTTCCAGTGTCAATAAAGCATCCAGAACCATCTGCAACTAACTAGTTCCATTATGCTGTAGGAGAAGTAAATAATTACCTGCAGTTTGGACCACTGGATGCGTCCCACACAACGAGCTGCATTTCTCCATGCATGTTTGGCTCCATAGATCAGCTCAGTGTCCTTCAGCTGATATGTTCCAGAAGTTTCTATTTCTTTTTTGACTTCCTCCAATCGGTCAACGTGGGCTTTGGAGCCGCATCTGCTCAGATAGAGTTCAAACGCATGTCCAGTAAGTAAAAATCAAATGTATTTAAAGCTCAATCTACACAGGAAGTTAAGCTCAGATCAAAAGCCGCTTGCCTTTTGATGGATGTGTAGTACTGATCGATGAAATCTGTAGCAAGTGGCAGGAGTTCCAGGAGTACTTTTGTTCTGACTTCATCTGGTTTGTGACCATGTTGGGTCGGCATCATTACTGACCCTATACAAACCCGCTCAGTGCAGATTGGCACCTACAAAGAACAGCAAACATTACAGTAAGAAAACAGGAAAATTCAACATTTTTGGAAATGCACTATAATGTTTGGCCTGCAAAACATCTTGCGACAGCATTGTTGAGGTTTAACAGTGTAAGAACGTTGGTCTCTCTGACAACATTGCTGTCTTTATGCCAAACTTTTCAAAGAAAACCTTTTCCATTTTTAGTACATCATTGTCATGTAAACGTACACTTGAATGCATAATTAACCTGCGTAAGAACATTTACTTCCAAATAACACATCATTTACATTTCTATAATGTTGCTCAGACTGTAAGAATGAAAGTTTCACTTTTCAAAAACAATCACTTTGTTTGTTGTATTGTACTTGTTTTGTAAGAATACTGTGGCGTGTTAACGTGTGGTAAGATAAAGTCACTTCTCTCATAATTTACTCTCTATTATGGCATCTTAGATGTTTATGACATTCTTTTTTCAGCCGTTATGTTATGTCTTTATGAGTTATGTTAAACAATACCCCAGCTCTTCATAGCTTTATAATGGCAGTGTTCTGAAGCTCCAAAAAGCACATCCATCTGTCATTTAAGTAGTCCAGTGGGACTCCAGTGAGTTAATACATGTCTTCTGAAGTAAAATGATACATTTATGAGACAAAAAGATAAATGTTTTGAGTATGTTTAGCGAACAATATGTTGCGTCTGAATGTCTGAAAACATATCTTTATGAATGAGAACACCCAACATTGGTGGCATGCCGTCAATAACTTAGAATCTCATTCATTCTCTTGTGTCTGGTGACTAGATATCATGTGTTTTGATGAAACAGGCAGTCACAAGACACACGACAACCAATGAGATGCAACGTCACTGACTTGCCGCCATATTTGAATTTATCACTCTGAACTTTTTGTTAACGTGGATATGTGACATAACAATTGCTAAATAAGCTCAAAATATTAATCTTTTTCTCTCATAAACCTATTGTCCTGCTTCAGAAGACGTATTAACTCATTGGAGTCACGCTTTTTGGTGCTTCAAAACATTGAACCCTGATCAATGCCATTATAAAGCTGTGAATTATTTAACATAACTGGGATTGTGTTCAGCTGAGGAAAGAAAGTCATTAACATCTGGGATGACATGAAGATGAGTAAATTATGAGAGAATTTTCCTTTTTGGGTGGAGTTTTCCTTTAAGTTCTACAGATGGAGAAACAGGCCTCAGCATTGCGTAACCTGACACATTTGATTAATCTTCCTATTAAATGATGGTTAACATATTCTAATCGTATTCTTTGCTCAGAAAGCCACGGATGCCAGCGTTTTACCCAGTGAGCTTCATGTGTTGGCTGCAATGATCGTATTACTGGAGAACCAATGAAACATATACAGTAATGCTGTTGAGAAGATCCACTGGGTTAAGAAATGGCAGAAGTCACGCGTCGCCTTGAGAAAAATCCTCATATGGTCAGTGTCTAATACGATTAGATTTGAAATGCACTGTCACTTTCTGTACATGCTTATATGTTCACTGGATCAGGGGTGGAAAAATAACAACAGGCTTTTCTCTGGCTACTGCTGTTTAATTAAGGACCCAAGGCCTCTATGGTCTGCTAAAGCATTTACACCACATTGACCCATGACCTTCACCAGTTTCAGAGGAGCCCAGCCAAAGCTAACCCAGCGTACCATGAATCACTCTGTTAAACTAATCTGTACATCCCCATTTGTGGCACACATCATTCATCATTTATTTTTAGAGCCCATTAGCTACTTTTCAAATGCCACTTATATGTAGTTTTTTTGTTTTCGCTTACTCCCATCTAAGACTCAGCCTTTCAAATTTAATATATGAAAATCTATCACAAAAAAATACTATAACTTTCATTAACTTAAAGTTTTTATACTAATTATGACTGTCCCTCAGCTGTGCTGTTATTTCTACCACAACCAAAAACCAATAAAGTTTTTCAAAAGTTACTGTACTTGATACCAAGGAAACAACAGAGTCAGTAAAGATGTCATTTCTGTAAATACTGTACTTTTGAGAAATTATCAAAAAAAAATTATATAATTGTACATATTAAGAAACATGCCAGATATTAAATATAGACATTTATAAAACATACTAGGTGAAATTAACAAGGCAGTGACCACTTGATCACAAAAATATGATCTTAATATTATTAAGATGTAATTTAATAATTTCAACACTGTCATTTCCATTAATACTCCAGACATAATTTGTGAAGCATTAAGATAGAAAATATATTATTGTAGAAATATTCCTTTTACAAAAAGTAAATTACAAAATTGCTCTGTTGAAAAAAAACAGCTACAATGAGCCAAGTGTTAAACCAGCTAAGAGGCTGGTTTCAGCTGTTCTTTCAGCAGGGCTCTTGCAATGCTTATATATACACTGTGGGACATTGTTAGTGGACAATTTAAATGAACTTGTAAGAATGCGGCAACACTTGTAGGAATGAAGCCCACACTGAAGAAACACCCTGAAACCGATGGTGCTCAGCACAAAAAAAGACTTGCATTCGATTTCTCACATTCACCCTCTATAAGGCCAACGATTTCAGCCCTGCAGCTGCCACATTCTGTAGAGCTGGAGATGCAACCCAAAATCCTTCAGAATGTGATATATTATAAATTATACCATCTGTAATTAGCATCAATTAGCATGCAAAGCCAGCCACTCACAGAAGTGCACAGAACTTCATAACCCTCTCTTAGAGGGATGAATCAGACCCAGAGAGTTTGTGGAGAGCTCTGTAACCACGTTTTCTACTGACTTTATGTCTACAGTGGGAGGCATTGGCTAATTTTAAACCTCAGTTTGTATATGACATATGGACCCTATAGGAACAGCTAAATCGCAAGCAAAAGTCTTTAGCTCTGCATTCACGTCATTTTGGAATTACCGTAATTATGAGTTTCCGACTAGTAAAAACCACTCATGACTTGTTGAAGTTGAAGTACTACAATCTCTAAATTTCTCTCATCAGTCGTTATGACGTCATTTAAACAACCAAAATGGCAGCAGCTGAAGTGAGGTAGCAACACACCTGTACTTATCATCAATGTTACCTGTTGTGCTAACTTAGCTCTTCTTAACATTGCAAGAGGGGAGATTTTTACAGCAATATATATGATTTTGCAGTCATTTTAAATTAAGCCACACACGGATCAGTTTTGCCATTATGCGCGTTGCCATAGAAACGAATCGGAGGCATGAACTGGAGTACGATCTTTGAGATTTGTTTGAGATCTCACAATTACAGTAATTCCAACACAGCATTGAAAACTGGGCGCTTAACAAATTCAAATTCATTTTTTTTATATTACATTTTATATTGATCTGGAAACTATCTTGATAACAGAAAATGTAAGACGTATTGAACTAATTTTACCATCTGTTCATCTGAGCAATCACGTAGTTCATGCTACATACAGCTGGTGTTGTTTCAACTACTGGACGTATCGTGTTCATACCTTGCTGGAGTTGTTATGCAGAGTGTCATTGTACAACGCTCCAGTCTCCCAGTTCTTCACCTTCATAAATCTTGGGCATTTGGAAGGACTTCCATTGTGCACAGTCATAGTGGGGGAAACTGTTCCATAGCATTGTGGCTGTAGGGGAAATAAACATTACATTTTAAACTGATTAAATGTTAAAACGATCCTAACACATCATTTAGCCTTAACAATTTTATCTTAAGTGACTCACTGTACAAGAAAACCTTTATGAAGAATTCAAGCATCATCTCTAGAAGGGTTACATTTTTACATTTACATTTTTTCATTTGGCAGATGCTTTTATTCAAAAGCGACTTACAGTGAATTCAACGTATACATTTTTTTTTTATCAGTACTTGCATTCCCTGGGATTGAACCCACAACCTTTGCACTGCCAACGCAATGCTCAACCAGTTGAGCTACAGGAAGCCTACAGGAAGGGTTAGAACTTTTTGGTTACCAGCCCAGATTTAAACATTTTAACTAAACCACACTCATCTAAACCACTTTTTTACTATTTAGCAAAACAGTACTTAGAAACGCTGATAGTTAACCATAATAAGTTTTATCTTCTCAACATCTGCTAGAAGACCAAATGACAAATATTGACAGCAGAGAACCTTCCTAGCAAAGTTCCTGCCTGTCGATCAGAAATAACAAACTCGAGGACTTCTAAGACATGACCGGCACTATTCAGCAAAGGCCTGCAGTAAATGAGCTTTGATTTGAGAGGCCGGGATTCTCCCATTGACTTCTGCCATTCAGAGGATGACTGTAAATTGCTCCATGTGAGAATCTATCAGCACTGACTCAGATGGAGATCAATTTAGGGGTCATTAAAGTTTCTATCCTTCCCTTCTCAAACACAGTTTACAGGCCGGTGGCTATGGCACCACGTCACGCACATAATTATGGCAGTTCCCGATAATATGAATACAAACTTGAATATCAATCATAGCCCATTATGCTCTGCTGTCCCCTGGTAGAAAAGCAAGCTCCTCTTCTTCTCAATCGATTCAGTTCTCCTCAGAAGATACATCAGTCACTATCACTCCACAGCGGGGCTTTCTGAGGCTAAGAGACGCATGCGACGTACACGATCATTATCTGAGAGCCAACACGCTGTTCTGTTGGCACAAAGAATCTTACACTCGTGTTGTCACATGCGCAGCATCGAAGCAGAATGGACGAGAAGAACGATCTTGTCAGAAGTGAAACGAGAGGACAAAAGGCAGATGTGATACACCCTTAAACAGGCAAGTGTACATTGTGACAGGAAGACAGTACGGTCGATAAAGGTGTGAAATTGAAAAAAGGAACTTCGATTGTGTAGAGATTGTGTAGAGATTCTGTAAAGAAGCGTCGCCCGGGGCAACAACAGACAGACACAGCCACGTGGATGAGCGGGGCGGAATAATCGACAACATCATCCACACTTCAAGATCCCACTTACAGTACCCACTCGATAGACCTGCACAGCACCAGAACTCACCTTCACTACTGCACCTGTTTATTCAACTTTGTGCCCGATAACAGCCTGCAGTTCTGGCTTTGTTTACACCTCATCCATCTCACCACAGCTGTACTAGAACACAGAGGCTTTATGATAGAACACAAGCTCATTCGTCAAAATGCTGTGGCAAAATGCTAATAAATAAAAACTGATCACACCAGGATGATTAAAGATTAAAGGCTAAAAGATTAATTCCTTGTCACAGAACTGTCACCACAAATGTTTAAACCTTATAACATTAAAGGATTATCAGCTAATCTATAATTTGCCATATTAGCTGATCATGCTGTTGTTTTATTGTTATATTCTACTGTTGTTTTCCCCTAATTTCATTGTATGCAGAGCTGTACAATGACAATAAAGGCTTTCCTTTCTATTCATTTTAGATCTTTTCTGCTGTAAAATCTATAAATGGTCTGTGTTTGTTGGATAACAGTTTTCTATAATAATTAAACAACAATATAACATTTTAAAACTGTGTCCAGGGCACATAACAGTTACTGTAAACAGACAGGCTGAACGTGGTCATTTTGTTGCCTCCAAATCTTTAAATCTTGGTATGTGCCTGCTGTGAATTAAACTACCGTGCGTGTCAGCTCTTATTCCCAAATCAACCTGTATAAGATCCGTAAGGACAGATACATTTGCTCCAGGTTGACCGTGATAAGCAACTGCCTCGGTTCCAACTTGTTTAAAGACAAACGGTTAACAACAAAGTTTTTAAAGACAAACCGCAGAAAAAAGATGCTTTGCAATGTCAAATTGTACACAAACTTTATAACTGTTAAGTTAGTGGCAGCTTCAGTAAAGACTTTAAACAATTAACAATAACAAGGACAGGTGGAACTTAGCGAAAGGTTGATAATATTTTACTAAGAACACATTTAATAAACATTTCATTTAACACTATCATTAACTGATGTTATAGGGACATGATTTTAATATTATTTCAGATGTTAAAATAACAGTTTATTTATCACGCGGATCTTCAAAGGCAGGCACATCACTGGAGGCTCTTAGCAGCTCCTCTGTGTCACATCTCTTCCACAGGGTGATGGAGCCTCATTAGAGTTTAAATTATGCAGGACGTTGCTGTTCACCCCGGACATCTCCAAAAAATGTAAACCTCATCAGACAGAGTGAAGGGTCATTATCATCTCAAACATTTCGGTCCTTCCCACCTATGTCGCTTTGGTGAGTTTGATGTCACTAAAACACTGCGGCACACGTTCTGTTGAGAAGTGTCAGCAAGGTTAGCATCGCAGCGCACAGGCGGTTTCAACAATAAAGAGAGAAAAACACACTGTTCTATTTACAGCTTGACACAGAAATCTAAAACAACATATTTATAATTTGCCACAACAACCTGACAAGAACATGCAGTGACTATAGTCTCAGTGGGTGCTATGTTAGAATCACAGCTTATACTGCTAAACGTTCTGTAGATGTAAGAGCAATAAGGTGTCTACAACTGTTAAAGGTGCAGTAAGTGATTTCTGAGAAACACGTTGAAAATTTATATCAATACCCAAATAAACAGTTTTGTGAGTATTTACTAGACGCTTGTGTGAGTGTTAAACAATTGTGTTTGCACACGGTGCTGGCTGTGTAAATAAGAGCAAAAACAAAGTGGACTGGACCAGTCACCACAACACCATAACGCTCTCGTAGCCAATCAGAAACAGGGCGTACGCACCAGCTGTTAATCTGCTGTTAGCGTTGTTGCATAGCGTTTTCTTTATTTTGGGGAGTAATAAAGAGAGGGGTGTGATTTCAAATATCAACAGCATTTCTCAGAAACAGGAGATTTTTGTATCCAGCTAGACACAATAACTCCAATACTGCATTATCATTGGTACTCACTGCATGGCTGATAAAGTTTAACTGCTCAACTCTTTCACACGGCCACAGTCACTCATATCGCCTCAAATCATCAGCTCTCACTGAAAAACAAATAACTCCAGGTTGCCTCGTCACTGCAAATCACTGTTGGTGCAAATGCCTCTTTAGACACGTGCCTCATTCAGTCACACAACAATTGCGCGCTACCTTGGAACCATTTTTTGTCTCTCTATCTTTCTCTGTCTCTCTCATACCCTCTCCCAACCCCAACCCCCCCCACCCTGTCTTACTCATTGACGATTAATCATCCACCAGACTCTGCATAGCAAGAAAAAGGGAAAGAGAGAACAACTCCCTTTCTCAGTACTGTGGGCCCACACAGCTGCACTCATTCATGCCTTGGATTCCTGGACCGGCTCCATCCATCCGGTTTCTTTCAGAGGAACCATGCGTCACAAGTGGCCAGATGAGAAAGTCGTGTGCCGGAGACAAATGTAAGCACTGCTACCCCCCACAAGCGGGACCGCAGAGACACATGGTAACAGCGTTGTGCTGGCAGGTACAGAGAGGACCATGTGACAGATGCTACACTGAGGGCTTGGCAGCATTTTACAATATCTGCTCACAAAGCTACGCATGAACATTGCACAAGCTTTCATTAATGTCAAGAAAACAATCAAATGTATTTGAAAACTTACAGCTGACTGCACAATGCTTGGAAAACCATTATGGAGAACTAAGGAACCAGTCATATGCATATAGATT
>JAZGTK010014678.1:1474-13604 GCA_036877625.1 Ambastaia sidthimunki
TGCACACACACACACACACACACACGCACACACACACACACACACACACGCACACGCACACACACACACATCCCCCTTCAGTCTCTTTGTTCAAAGGGTCTCACACACTACCCTTAAATTATCAGTTTCACAAAATAAAAAAAACAATTTCATTAGTTTACTGAAAGGTTACTGGACCGTAAATCAAATACCCCCCCACCCTTCACAATTCATCCCTGTTCTGTAAAATTCCAAATTCCACATTTGTCAGTAAAAATGCTTTTGGGTGAAATCATGACATACTGTATATAATGAAGCAAGATATTTGAATTTCAATATCGGACAAATAGCACCAAAGTTTGGGGTTTACTCACACTAGTCACCCTGAACGTGCCCAGGTGTGCTTCATCCTCAAAGCCGGCTCATTTGACCAGTGTGGTCGAGTGTGATCGCTAACCGCACCAGAGCCCAGTACAATCACGTGAAAATCGCTACACGGCATAGAGGATAAATCTGTTAGACAGTGTGTTAGTAAAAGTGTTTTTCTCCAAAACTAAAAGTTCATCATTAATGACATGAACACTTTCAGTGTCAGTGTGAGTGCAGACCCGCAGGAGAGTGAGGAGAGGAAACTGTCTAGTGTGAAGTCACCACCATTCATCAGTGAAGTCCCTGTCAGCAATGTTGCCATCCAACCTGTATTAAATCCAACTGCTACAAAAACAGGAAAGTGTAAAGAAATGAAACTAAAGGGTCTCAAGATGTGTTTTATATTATGTTGGACCTGCTCATGGTGAAAGATGCTGAGAAACAGACTCAACACGTCTTATGAAACTTTATCTTCAGTCTCTCCTCACATGAACAGAAGCAGTTGATCAGGGTATCAAGTTAGAGGGTTTATTTGTGTTATAACATGACTGAATTGACGCTGACGTGGATGCTTTGTTCAGTCAATGTGGTCTCGTTTTCAATGGCAAAAGTATCACAAGCTTGTGTCGTGACGCATGCTGACACAAGCAGTGCCTCCCACAGACACCTGAGCTCTGCCTGACAAATGGGCTGATTTTTAATAAACAGTGACAATCTTTATTTTGAAATAAACTATTCTCACAGTACAATTTGTACAGAGTGTAAAAAAGCAGACAATGGGCCCATGAATGTGCTGCCACAGAATGGAATGACCCCTGAAAGTGAAATGTGACTGTGAGCTTAACGTCACTAAACAGCATGTTTATGGGTTGTAATGATCTGCAGGTGTATTAGCTGATTCTGCACTGTGTGTCTGTGCATACTGAGTTTTATGAGTTATATTTCAGTTTTGTATCACCTCTCAGACATTCCCCCTAAAAACTGTCAGAGAAGTCCCCAGTTGTCTAGCTAAATGAGAAATGTTTGTTCATACTGAAGTCTTAAATAACATTAAGTTTTGATTGCTGGCTTTTCAGTCTGTGGCATTGTTGAGCATGTGTGCATGGAAGTGTATGTTTGGCTGTGTGCGAGATGTATTGTGGTGTGTGACATGTGTGTATGTGTGTGTGAAAGACAATGTGTGTGTGTGTGTTTGTATGTTGAGATGAGTTTATGTGTGCAGAGCATGACGCCTCCGGCCCACCTTCCCATAAATCACAGCGGTTTTAATCATACCTGAACACACACACACACACACACACACACACACACACACACAGTTTTAATTATCTAGGTGGTTCTTGTTTGGAGGTTGTTTATTTATTCATTCAGGCGTCATCATGTACAGCGTGTGTGTGCTGGAGACATTGTGACAGTGTGCAGGAGGTTATGAATTAATCTTTAACATCAATATAACATTTAATATATTTATCTAAGTATTTACATGAAGTTGATCAAAACACTGAAATGATCAGTATTATAGAATGTATTATATTAAAACATGATTACAGGTTCTGTCTGATCACTGAAGATAGTTGTTCCTTCTGATTCCCATCTGATGAATGTTTTGAGTTTTTATCCACATTAAACAAATGAAGGAATTCAGGACGGACTGTCAGATGTTGAGCTATCAGATGAAAGAGCTCCAGCAGCAGATCTGTAACACACAACATGAGTGATGGTGTTTGTACTCTCTCTCTCATGTAAACACAACGAGACACTTAAATACTAGACAGTTCAACTACAATCACACTAAAAACTTTACACACTCAGAATCAACATTAGTCAGAAAATAGAATCGGGATCAGAACAAAAATCTGATTCTAAACCAAAATAGCAGGAAATGTTTCATTTACTGTAAACATATTACAGTTCTATCTGATTAATTTACGCACATCGGCAGTGTATTTAATTCAAGATATAAGTCATCAAGCATTAAATAAATCAAACCAGTTCAGCGAACCTTTAATGAGCATGTAAAGGTTATTAACGCACACGCACACACACACACACACACAATCGTCTACACGAGCTTGTAACATCTACAACTGCATCTGTTCCTCCTGCTTTAATCTCCATGACAACATGAATCTTCTGTATCTCTGCTCGCAGCTATTAGATATTGGTGCTGTTATCATTTACCCTTTACTGTAACAGGTTTCTCAGTGATACTTTGAGAACTATTGGCTGCTTCTTGATAGCTTCTTGAAAATCAGTGTATTGGTTTATGTCTGTTTTAACTGGTCCACCTGACCTGGTAAAGAACATTTGCTTGTGAAGTCAGTTAAGAAGCTTGACAGCAGCATTTAAAAACACAACATCTGCTGGTAAGCAGAAATGTTGGTCTTTTAGCAGGTCATTTAATCTGAATGACAGATTTGAAGAGTTTCATGATTTATGGTTTGTTGTTATAAATTCTCGAATGCAGATTTCTGTCTTTTGCTGGCGGAAGTACGTCGTCACAAAAGAAGAAACTCTGGAAAGTTCTGGAGGTAAGAAAGAGAACAAAAAATGAAGGCAAAGTTCCGACATGAGGATTTCATGCTGGGAACACAGAAGCGCATATTAAACACTAAAGTTTATCAGTAAGAATTACGTCTTGGATTCACGGCCGCTTTAATCTTCAGCATCTGAGCCTTTTTCTGCACGTCTCTCTTCTGTTAAATGTTGGAACAAAACCTCTTTAGTCTCAAACTCTCAGACGGTAAAAATACAGAGATGCACCATGAAAATTTAATTACTTCTGCCTCATTTCCATAAGATTCCCTAAAAAATATAAAATTCATTTAAAGCAAGTGGTGACTTTGTCTTTGAAGATCATGACAATTAACACGGATCAAAGCAAAGGTTCGGAGAGGAAGAGAGCTCATTAGCATAATGAAATTAACTCAGACAAGAATCTCTAATAGGTGCAACAAAAACGCTTTAATAATATTTGAAGAAAATGATGTTTATGCTACTAATGCAACAATTATAGGCCCTGTATTCAATTAACAGATTGTTAATTAACTTTCAGAATGTTGATTGTGATAGTTTTCTGTCTTTTTAAACTGAACGCTTCAGTGTCACAGTTCTGACTGTTACACTAGAATATTGTAAATGAAACTGATCTGAATTCATATTTTCATGCCATTGATAATAAAGACTGCAGCCGCTTTTAACGTTCCTAAAGAAATTTCTCTTACCGACACAATCTTTGTACACGACACACACACAATTAATATTCAAATAAACAGAAAAATATATTATATATATTTGTATCAAATTAGTCCAATTGTCTGAAAGTTGGAAGAGTCTTGAGTTCTGTTCATCTTCCTCCACTGATTTATTTTCCTTAAACTCTTAAATCTGTTTATTTAGCACTGATGAATGGAAATATCTGCAACACATTATATATAACATTTCATGTACATTCAAGCTTTTTTTGTATTATTATTTTAGTATTATTTATTATTTTAGTAAATTAGTATTAATATTTACAAAGCAAAAAGAGAGAAAGGAAAGATATGTGTAATATAGCAAAACAATATTGAAATGAGATTAAGAGGCAGTTTGAAATGACGGACACATGAAGAGCGTGAAGTGACCCAGATTTCCTCTCACTCATAAATAAATGAATGATCTCTGTTTCTCAGTATCATGTTTGTGAACAGCCTCCTCCAGCACAACTGCTGGTCTGTGCAGTTGTGCAGTTGTGCAGTTGTGTAGTGTGAGGTGGGGTGTGACGGGAGTGTTAGATTGGAGCTGAAGTTGAGTAAGTCAAATTCATTTATCATTGTTTCTGGTAAAACAGGAAAAGTGCTGAAACAGATTTTTATATCAGGACTGTAGAAACAGAAATAATCCTCGCAATATATTTCTTAATATTATTTTACTTTATCACATAAAGCATAATAATCATTTAGAAATGTTACCAAATGTGAAGCTACAAACAAACAATATTCATCAGTGCTGATATTTTAACTAATACAGCAATAATATTTCATAAAATATTATTTTACAATATAATTTTATATAATATTATATAATACATTATAATAATGTACATAAATCATATAACAACATTTTAAAAACATAATTCCAAAATGAAAACCAATAAAAAGTATGAAGTCAATTGAATGTGATTAAGAAAATTCTGTTTGTTTCTCTCCTCTGCTCTTCTCATCTGCTCTCTTTCTCTTTTCTCATCTGTTTCTCTCCTCTGCTGTTCTCATCTGCTCTCTTTCTCTTTTCTCATCTGTTTCTCTCCTCTGCTCTTCTCATCTAGTTTTCTCCTCTGCTCTTCTCATTTGCTCTCTTTCTCTCTTCTCGTCTGTTTCTCTCCTCTGCTCTTCTCATTTGCTCTCTTTCTCTCTTCTCATCTGTTTCTCTCCTCTGCTCTTCTCATATGCTCTCTTTCCCTCTTCTCATCTGTTTCTCTCCTCTGCTGTTCTCATCTGCTCTCTTTCTCACTTCTCATCTGTTTCTCTCCTCTGCTCTTCTCATATGCTCTCTTTCTCTCTTCTCATCTGTTTCTCTCCTCTGCTCTTCTCATCTGCTCTCTTTCTCTCTTCTCATCTGTTTCTCTCCTCTGCTCTTCTCATATGCTCTCTTTCTCTCTTCTCATCTGCTTCTCTCCTCTGCTCTTCTCATATGCTCTCTTTCTCTCTTCTCATCTGTTTCTCTCCTCTGCTCTTCTCGTCTGTTTCTCTCCTCTGCTGTTCTCATATGCTCTCTTTCTCTTTTCTCATCTGTTTCTCTCCTCTGCTCTTCTTATCTGCTCTCTTTGTCTTTTCTCATCTGTTTCTCTCCTCTGCTCTTCTCATTTGCTCTCTTTCTCTCTTCTCATCTGTTTCTCTCCTCTACTGTTCTCATCTGCTCTCTTTCTCTTTTCTCATCTGTTTCTCTCTGCTCTTCTCATTTGCTCTCTTTCTCTCTTCTTATCTGTTTCTCTCCTCTGCTCTTCTCATGTGCTCTCTTTCTCTCTTCTCATCTGTTTCTCTCCTCTGCTCTTCTCATATGCTCTCTTTCTCTCTTCTCATCTGTTTCTCTCCTCTGCTGTTCTCATCTGCTCTCTTACTCTCTTCTCATCTGTTTCTCTCCTCTGCTCTTCTCATATGCTCTCTTTCTCTCTTCTCATCTGTTTCTCTCCTCTGCTCATCTCATATGCTCTCTTTCTCTCTTCTCATCTGTTTCTCTCCTCTGCTCTTCTCATATGCTCTCTTTCTCTCTTCTCATCTGTTTCTCTCCTCTGCTCTTCTCGTCTGTTTCTCTCCTCTGCTGTTCTCGTCTGTTTCTCTCCTCTGCTGTTCTCATCTGCTCTCTTTCTCTCTTCTCATCTGTTTCTCTCCTCTGCTCATCTCATATGCTCTCTTTCTCTCTTCTCGTCTGTTTCTCTCCTCTGCTCTTCTCATCTGCTCTCTTTCTCTCTTCTCATCTGTTTCTCTCCTCTGCTGTTCTCATCTGCTTTCTTTCTCTCTTCTCGTCTGTTTCTCGCCTCTGCTATTCTCATCTGCTCTCTTTCTCTCGTCTTGTCTGTTTCTCTTCTCTGCTCTTCTCATCTGTTTCTCGCCTCTGCTGTTCTCGTCTGTTTCTCTCCTTTGCTGTTCTCATCTGCTCTCTTTCTCTTTTCTCATCTGTTTCCCTCCTCTGCTGTTCTTGTCTGTTTCTCTCCTCTGCTGTTCTCATCTGCTCTCGTTTCTCTTTTCTCATCTGTTTCTCTCCTCTGCTGTTCTTGTCTGTTTCTCTCCTCTGCTGTTCTCATCTGCTTTCTTTCTCTCGTCTTGTCTGTTTCTCTTCTCTGCTCTTCTCATCTGTTTCTATCCTCTGCTGTTCTCGTCTGTTTCTCTCCTCTGCTGTTCTCATCTGCTCTCGTTTCTGTTTTCTCATCTGTTTCTCGCCTCTGCTGTTCTCGTCTGTTTCTCTCCTCTGCTGTTCTCATCTGCTCTCGTTTCTCTTTTCTCATCTGTTTCTCGCCTCTGCTGTTCTTGTCTGTTTCTCTCCTCTGCTCTTCTCATCTGCTCTCGTTTCTCTTTTCTCATCTGTTTCTCTCCTCTGCTGTTCTTGTCTGTTTCTCTCCTCTGCTCTTCTCATCTGCTCTCTTTCTCTCTTCTCGTCTGTTTCTCTCCTCTGCTGTTCTCATCTGCTCTCTTTCTCTCTTCTCATCTGTTTCTCCTCTCTTGTGTGGTGGAGGTTCTGTGGTTCAGGCTGAGGACACTGAAGGTTTGTTAGAAGTTCTGTGTCTCGTCCTCTGAAACTAATCAGTATGTCTCATTCTCAAACCCGAGTTTCAGAAGGTCTGTCTACAGCTCTAAATGTCGTCCTGTGAGACAGACTGATGAAAAATTCAGCCATTTTATATACCTGCTGATCTCAGAGTGTGTTGTGTGAGGAATATAAAGAGTTCACATGATGAGCTCATTAATGCATTTAATGGTATAGTGATGTCTGAACACAGCATTCTGGGTAATTAGCTGTGCTAATGAAAGACAGAATCCTGCATTTATTCTGTGTGAACTTAAAAAAGCAAATGAAGGTGGATTTTATTATCACCTTCTATTACTGATCATACACACACACACGCTCACACACACGCACTAGCTCTCACACACTCGCTCACACACACGCTTAAACACACACACTCGCTCACACACACATGCTCAAACACTCACAAAACATCAGGCATATATGTCACAATAATCCAGCAGATTGGTTTAATCTGATCAGATCCTCTCTCTCTTTCTCTCTCTCTGTCTGTAACTTCTGGTGTGTGTTTGAAGACTCTTGATGGCAGATCAGATCAGGGAAAGTCTGAAAGTCTGAGTGAAAAATGGCGTGAATCAGAAGTGAAGGTGTGTGTGGCTGCAGATCCCTGGAGATCTTCACTCACTTCACCTCCTCCTGACTCCTGCAGTGTCAGTGTCACACACACACACACACACACACACACTAAAGTTGTGTACATATCCTTTTAAAAGCCAGGATTTTTGAAACTGAAACTATTCAGAGTGAATTCCAGGATGATATTGTTGATTCTTCAGAATAAACAAGTGAAGTGAGGTCTTATTTTAAACAATAAATGGTCATTTTCACTCTAATGATTATAATGAATATAACACCTCTGAGTAGCTTTACAGAGGCCTCTGTTTTTTTTAAAGTGCATGCTGTGAACTTAGTGATTTTATGTGACTGTCACCAGACTTGGTGAGCATCATGCCAAGACATTGAAGATTCAAAATTGCAAATTGATTTTTCATATGTCAAATGGTGTTGCCATAGCGAGGCTGTAAAATTGTTGAAAAATGGAAACAGTAAGTCTTTAATATCTACAGCACTCATTGAATGATTTACATAAAACTTGGCAAATATGTTTGTTGTGTGGGCTGATAACGTTGATATGACGACTGTGACTCACAGTCATAGCGCCACCAACTGGCAACAGAAAGTATGTCACTATAAAAAACTTTATCAGCCAGGTCTGATATAATGCTGTAAATAGATTTGTGATAACTTACATATTGTTGCCATGTCAATGTGCCAAACTTTAAAACCACACTCAGATATATTTAAAGTGCCTCACCTGCTTGAAATGGCGTGACATTTGGCACACACATCATTGTGGGCAGCCGTGGACAAAAGCTGAGGGGCTCTATAGCGGCCCCTTTTGGCTAAAGTGGTGGAGTTAGTTTTGTCTACAGCAGGGATGGGCAACTTTGATAATGACGAGGGCCAGTAATTTTTGTCCTTTAATTGAAGGGGCCAGATTACTAATTTACACTCACATATTTTGAACTAATGATGAATAGTGTGTGTGTGTTTTAAAAATTGTAACTATAAAACTGCAATTATGCTCATTTAAATGGTCAACTTCATCCACAAGCAAATATAAATCTCAATTACACTGAATGTACACAAAACAAATGTACAAAGGTCCATCTTACAGAACATTTTCAACATAACCTAAAATAAAGTGCTTAACAGAAACATGTTATTACTATTAAAGATATCCCTGACTGAATATAAGAATATAATTATTCAGTGATAAAAATTACGGTGATGATAACAGTGATCGGCGGGAATGATAGCGAGCTCTCCTGGTTTGTGTTAGAATTAACATCTTCCTAATCTTGTTTCTTAAATTTATCAAAATTGATGAGAGCATCATATGATCCAGCGGCCGTATTTAAAGATGCTGCATATACGGTACGTATATTGTCTCATCAAGTCAGACTTTCTAAAATACATTCATTAGCTTAAAATTACTTTAAAAGAGTCCTTTTAAATTTACCCAAGTCGCTTCATACTTGGTCAGAATAATGAAGAGATAATGAAAACTGTGAACAGATTGTTGATATTTCCAATAATGTTGCCATAGTGAGGAAATCAACTAATGGCAATAAATGGAACAGGAAGTGTCTCAAATCGTCTGCATACATTGAGAGATTTACATTAAACTTGAGAATAAGTTGTGGGCTGATTACAATGATGTGGCAATGAATGAGTCATGCTGCTGTAGTGCTCCGGGTGGTGATGCCGCTGTAGAGCTCCGGGTGGTGATGCCGCTGTAGAGCTCCGGGTGGTGATGCCGCTGTAGAGCTCCGGGTGGTGATGCCGCTGTAGAGCTCCGGGTGGTGATGCCGCTGTAGTGCCTGGGCCTGTCATATTATATTTTGTCTTTTGTTCTGCAGCAGGCCAGTGTCCTGCCCTCGCTGACTTACTCAAAAATAATATTAATATTAATCAAAAATATCATAGCCTACATAACATAACACAATCAAATAGAGAAGCATAAAGCAGTTCTGCACTCCATTATTCTCCAGTTAATATTTTGTTGAATTCAGATTTAATTATGAAAGTTAAAAGCATTGATGTGCTTTTTTTATGGTTAAATTTGCTGTTTTTATTGTGTTATGATGTGTCACCCATCTTCTGTCAGATCCTGTCGTCTTGGTCAGGTTTAAAATCCCTCTTTGTTTAAGTGGCTTCAATTATTAAACACCTTCACATCTCCTCAGGGCTTTGAGATCAGATTTTAACAGAGCTTGTGTGAGCGGTTTGCTGTCTTTTCCATGTCTGACACTGTTTTGATCTTTATATTGACAATCATACATAAGGAGAATGATTATCAGAGTTCTCCAGTGATCCACACATGAACTCAACACACCTGCAGGAACACAGCTATATAAGAGCTGTGCTTTTGGATGGGTTATTTTGTTTCATTTGTTACCTGCAGCAGGGGTTTTGAGGCTGTGTGGGATGTAAATGGACTGATGTACCTCTGGAGATTTTTAAATGAAGCTCTTTATTTTCTCTTTAAAGATTTCATTTATCAATAATTCTGTTTCTCCCCTCACTAAGACTGTTAACGGCGTTCTGACAAACACAATACATTATCAGAGTGACAGTCTATTTTTTAATATCGTTTTTTAAAATTGCTATAGCAGCATACACTTCCGATGTAAAAATCCAGCTGAGAGTAATTGATTTTGATTGATTTTAATATTTGTTATATAGTGTGTATGGATTCTATAGTATATTTATATGGTGTATTTAAAGTTCTCAGTTGTGATGTTTGGAACAAGAGCTCACAAACACATTCTCAGTGCTGGTACTGTGGATTTGTGAACTGTAAAAAAACAGTAAAAAGTCTGGCAGGAAAGTTTCCAGATGAACTGTCAAATTATAGTAAATAACCGTTTCACAAAATTACATGAAATAAACTGTGAAAATACAGATCAGGTTTTACAGTACAGTCAGTTTTAAAGTCATTAAATTACAGTATATTACTGTTGATAAATGTGCATTAAATAGTAAAAAAAGATGTATTTTTTTGTATTTTGTCAAAATACATCCAACAATCTTTAAAACTAGACTGTTACACAGGCAAATTTTAAATTATCTATTAAAATATAAAGGCAATGCTATGTATAAAACAAAGAAAGAATGAAACCTGGTCTATGTCCAGCTGGTACAACTGGAATGTGAAGGTAGATTACAAGTCCACTCTTTCCACATTGCTATAGTCATTTACTGGGAATCTCACTCTTACCAAATGACCTGAAATAACAAAATAAAATTAGTATTTTTAAATAGTGAAATGTGTTTTACATTCACACATTCCAGCACAATATATATCAGTATATATTGACACCTTCATTTTGAACATACAGAGTCTCTCGTTTGATGTGCAGGTACTTTATTGCCTTCAGTCGTTTGCCTAATGTGTCAGAGCAACATTCATTTGTTAAAGTAATTGCATTTGCAAAAGTAAAAGTGGTTTCATAATTTTTAAGTTTCAAAGGTATTATTTTTCTTATTTGTCCAGTCTCATTTCTTGCCTCCTTACAGTGCAATTAGGCAACAGAGATGTCTGAGGTTGACCAGTTTCTGTAGCAGGTAAATTCAAACAGTACTAGTTTTGAATTGACAAGACCAAACTAATGCAATTAGACATTGTTGGTACCATGAAGCAGTTCATCAGCTTTCTCTGAAAACCCAGACTTTGATCTTTCAGTCCACATGCACATGAAAGAGTGATATCTGCATAGACCAATCAATTGCATTTAAAATGGATAGCACACATTCCGTATAGTTCTCAGGAAATAATCATGTACTAATATTATACAAAACACAACAAAGCAAATTCTGCAGATAAATGCTAATGCTGTGTCATTCATTACACTGGCCAATCATCCCTCAACAGCAGCTGTACAAGAGCTGTACTCACTCATCTTTGCATTTGAAGATACGGATGTGGCCGTTTACTCAGTTGCAAACTCAACATGCCACAGAAAACTATTGTTGACTGTGATGATGAACCTCAATTTCAGTATTTTCTTACTACTTCTCACCCTGATCTGTCTTTTGTTGGTTATCTAATTACTGGTCTTTCTCAGAGTTTCTTCTCTTTAATCTACTGCTTATGTAGCTGAAAACCTGCAGTCAGCAGTTGTGAAAAGCTAAATCAATGCAGAACAAGCATGTTGCTTGGTTAATAATTGCAGAGAAATCGCTAATGTAATACTTTTACAGTAAAACACGTGTTGTGTGCATAGTTACAAAACTAGAACAAAGTTACAACAAAATTGTCCCTCAGAGATGAGCTAAATCTTTCTGAAAAATGATTCAGAAAGTAAATCACGTCTGCAGATTTCTTCTAGGGCTAGACATGATTTGTAGGCTTCATCATTAGAGTTCTTTAATAATAGTAATGCTTCATGTTGAATATATAGACCAACCTCAAGTCATCCTGAAGAGAGTTTAGAAAAACTATAAAACCCACATCATGTTTCTCACACAATTTATCACTAATTGCATTTGATACTTGATGAAGGAATTACTTTCATTTAAAACATATTAATAATGACACACTTTTACACACAACTCAAATCAATAAGTCACAAGTGGCTATGAATTACATTGATCTGGTCTGTTAAGGGGGTCAAATCTCTACAGGTCAAAGTTTTTGTAACTGTATATTATAATGAGAGGTTTTATATTTTAAAATTACATGTACCTGTGTTCAATTCATTATTGTTGTAATTATGGCATGATTGCAGCTATATACAATGTTTCCATATTTCAATTAATATTCAAATGATGTATAGCAAATGTATTTATATGCAAATATGTAATATATTCAGGATTAGCTGTATTACCTTCAATCAGCTGCTGTCTTGAATTGGCAGCTCTGTTCTTAATAAGCAGTTTCTCACCAACTTTCTCTTTACTTATTAGAAAACAATACACCAGTGCTGGCCACAAA